>SNQJ01S0020697.1:0-58345 GCA_010110895.2 Picea sitchensis | reverse complement strand
AAATGGAAATAAAACAATGAACGAGGTACCTTGCAACCCAATAATTGGAAACCACCCATTAGCTGTCCGAAGTCGGGATGACGTGGACACGCTCACCTGAAGGGATACGGCCGGTCGTAGGCCCACCGAAGCAGCGAAAGAACCGCGTGCCGTCCTAGGCTACCGCAGATGGGATCGGGTGCTGAGACCCACGAGCTCAAATTGCAATGCCAGCTGTAATCTCCGAATGTCATTTGACTCATGACGTGGATAAATGATGTGGCGGACATGGTTTATATATATTTCACACTTTCCTCGATTCTGTTGAGTGGACGGGAGGCATATCCACGTGCAAATGTATGGTGTATATTGGAATTTAAACTGGAGCGGTATGAGTGTCACTTATCTACTATCTTTTCTTTTTCCTTAGAAGTTAAACTTTTAATTTTTTTTTTTGTTTGTTATTATTTAAATTTGATTAAGAATTTATTCATAAAATTGTTATTTTTAATATAAAATTACATTTGAGATTGATTTAAAAAAAGTAATATAATTAATCTTTTTAATATAAAATTAGATTGATAGTTTATTGTTAAGGAGTGACGAAGAAGAAGGGAGAGGACTACAACACCATTCTTTGTATGCAAACCGGTGTGCTTTTTTTTTACAAAACTTTCTGATACCTTGAGTGCCTTTAAAACCATTACTTTATAAGAAGCAGAAGCAGTGTAGATTCACCTTAAATCTTAATTTATTAAGTATGGAGAGAACAATTTTTTTATTATTATATAATATGAAATTAATATTATAAATGTTATCATATATATAACTACATTTACAATATTAATTTTATATTAATATTTTTCTATACTTGATAAATTTAATATATATATATATATATATATNCCCCTCATATGCGCTCTTTGGGTAAATCAACTTTGACTTGCCTTCTACTACTATATTGATGATGTTATGTAAATTGTCGTATTATTTAAATGGCACATAAGTCACAATATCCACCCAAATGTCACAATATCCATTCGAAAGACTTTAAAAAAATAATAATAAATAATGTAAACGATGAAATTAAAACCATTGCCTTCCTCGTAATAGCCCCATGTTCAAAAGCTTGTGTATATGTGNGCTTCAATTGCAAGGTTCATTGTAAAAACAGAGAACCCAGAATTGCCTTTTCCCTGGTGGTATTGATGGTACCCTACCAAAACTTGAGTGCAGCATGATGAAATTGAACTGAAATCGAAGTGGAGTAGCCTGTCTTTTATATTTCATTGGTTATAACTTAAAGAAATGATAATTCATCAAATACGGAGAGATAGATTCAGATAATGAAACATACCGTTTCAAAAAACAATTTATAAATTACAATATTGATAAACTCCACAAACTAAATAGAATCCCCTCATATGCGCTCTTTGGGTAAATCAACTTTGACTTGCCTTCTACTACTATATTGATGATGTTATGTAAATTGTCGTATTATTTAAATGACACATAAGTCACAATATCCACCCAAATGTCACAATATCCATTCGAAAGACTTTAAAAAAATAATAATAAATAATGTAAACGATGAAATTAAAACCATTGCCTTCCTCGTAATAGCCCCATGTTCAAAAGCTTGTGTATATGTGTTCGTACAATGTCGATTTCAACGACTTTGCACAGATTTAAAATAATATCAATAATGCAACTGAAAAGTAAATTCTTCCTAGTAACGGCGCTGGATTCAAAACCTTGTGTATATATGTTTATATCATGTGAAGAGGGACACTAAAGAATCATTTTTCATTTTCAACCTTGTTACTTTGATAAGTGTATATTTATTGAAAACTTTTAGATTAATCAGTTATTAAATTAAAAATATGTTTTGTTCTGTTTATAAATTAAATTAAAAGTCAAGATTAACATAGATAATCTTCGTGTATGTTATTATGTATTATTATTCATTAACATGATTAACATGCTTGCCACATATAAGCTATGACTAACAACAAAATGGCCAGAATAGATGTCATCGTGTCTCCATCTTCATCAACCATTGGTTAAGTAGCTGGGCTAGTATATATAATCAAATTCTATGATAATATATGTTAGTTGTTGATGGTTATATAAGTTTTATAATATAAATGATAAATATATATACATAGTCAATTTTAAAATAAAAAGAAGATTAGAATAAGAATTTCCAAACTGAACAACTCAATTTACACTTTTCAAAGTTTCAAAAACAAATATTAACTATAGTCTAAAAAATTTCACACAATTCTAGGGAAAATCACTTCATCTCAAACAAAGCAATTTGCCCATCAACAAATTCCATCAATAAAGGAAATGATAAGAAATCACTTCATCTCAAACAAAGCAATTTGCCCATCAACAAATTCCATCAATAAAGGAAATGATAAGATTTGAGTGTTGATATTGCAATAATTAATTTTGAAAATGTTGCCACTAAAATGGAAAAACTAAGAAATTCCCTCATCAAAAACAAAACAATTTTCCCATCAAATTCCACCAGGAGATGATAGGATTTGAGTGTTGATAGTGAAATAATTACTCTTGGAAAATGTTTTTACTAAAATGGAAATAAAACAATGAGGTACCTTCCCTGCAACTCAATAATTGGAAAGCGCCGACTAGATGTCTGAAGTTGGGATGGAGTGGACATTCGCGCCTAAAGGGATACGGCCGGTCGTAGGCCCAGCGAATCAGCGAAAGAGCCTCGTGCCGCCGTAGGCCACAACACATGGGATCCGGTGCTGAGACCGAGGAGCTGAGAAAACGACCCCTGACACTGATTTGACATGTGGAAAATGACATCCAACGAGAGCTGTATATTCGAATCTGATTTGACCCGTGACGTGGATAGATGATGTGGCAGACATGGTTCATGCATATTTCAGACTTTCCTCGATTATGCCGTGTGGACGGGAGCATATCCAGGTGCGAATGTACAGCATATATGAAAACATCTTTCCTTGTTAAAACTTTTTATTTCGCTTTCGTTTGTTATTATCTAAATTTGGTTAAGAATTTTTTATGAAATTGTTTTTTGCAATATAAAATTGGATTTGGAATTTGATTAATTTTTTAAATAAAATTATTATTCTTTATTTTCACCGACACGTGACATAGATGTGAACGGTGGCGATTCTCCTATAGCGACCGCCCCGCATTCTCAACCGTAAAAATGTGAATATTTTGCTTTATTTATTCGCTTTGACGACTAAATTAATGGCCGCCAAAACTTGAGCTGTTGCTTAATGGGAGAATTTTCTTTTTCTCGGGTCGAATTTCCTTTTTTAGTCATGTCTTGTTTATCGATCTTGTAATTTCCTTTCTCGTTAATGCGCTCATGTCGAGATCAAAACATAGTGTTTATTCCCTGAATTATAATCTCCTTTCGTTATACGGATGGTATGAATTTCGTCATTGTGTGGTAGAGGGGGAGAGAAATAGAGGGAGGAAGAGAGAGGGTTAGAGAAGGGTAAACGAGGGAGAAAGATAGTGAAATGGGATACATAAGGCCACTGAATATGATAAAGTTATTGAGGGAGAGAGAGGGACGGATGGAGAAGGATAGAGTGAGAGGGGGTAGAGAGATAGATATTTTGGGAGGGAGAGAGATATGGGGAGAGAGCAAGGGAGATGGAGGGGGATACAAATTGATGGAGAGAGAGGTGTAGATGCAAGAGAGAGAGGGGGTGAGGGAGAGAAGGGGAGATAGGTTGGGAGAGAGAGAGTTGGAGATGATATGGAGAGAGAGGGGTAGAGAGAGAGAGAGAGGGAGGAGGGGGGAGAGACAAATAAGAGAAAAGGTGGGTAGTGTAGGGGAGAGAGAGAGAAGGTGGGTTGTGTAGAGAGAGAGAGAGATGGAAAATGAGGGGGGAGTGTGAGAAAGAGATAGGAGAAGAGGGAAGATAGAGAGAGGGATATGGAAAGTGGGGCGGGGAGTGTGGGCAAGAGATAGGGAGAGAGATGTGAGACAGAGAGAAGAATATAGAGGGAGAGAGAGAGAGAGTTATTTAATGATAATAGTTTCTTTTGACTACATTCAGGATTACAAACCTAGTGGTTTGGTCTGCAAATTGATAAACACTTCCATTTTTGTGAATACCTCTCTATATCTGTATTTTTGAAGTTGTTTTTCTATAGGCTACATAGTTCACTTCTTGAAGAAAATACAGACATAGATAGATCCCCATTCCATATATATATATATATATATATTAAATCTATTTTTTCCTTTGCATACCTCTCTTATTTCTACTATAATTTTTTTTTTTTGGCTTAACTATTTCTAAAATGAGTTATATGTGACACTATAAGAAGTTGATCCACTCTTTAGAAAAATATCACATTTCACATAGTTATTCACAATTTCTTTTATATTCGAAAAACTATTTCAATTTCCTATGTTTTATCTTCTTACACCATATTCAAATTCATTGTAAAAGTACCTTGAATAATCCCTCCAAGTTAACAGATTGTTGTTTTTATATTTTTGCATTGCCACTAATGTGTCATGAGAGACCATCATTAGCTTGCAGTCACCCAACAATGAACAACGTTTTTCAATTTTTTTCAATCTAAAAAAGGTTTTCATCACAATGGATTTGATCGCTATCCACGCATGGTATATCCAAAGTTAAGATGGAGCTATACTAATAGTTACAACATTTGCGATGCCTATTGTTAATGCGTGGAGTTGACATGTGGTGTGTGTACACACACACATACATATAGGGAGAATCAGTGTCTCTCATAAATAAAATAGTTTGTGCTATATCGTTAACTTTTATGATATAGTGCAAAGAGATGTATCGGTCCTACAACTTAGCATAATCTAAATCTTCCTAAGCATACATCATCAACAAATCCCATGGCTTGTTTTATTCACCATTATTTCTACTGCCTTCCTTGGCTTTTTAATTTTTGGCGCCTAGTTGATTCCTTGCCAAAAAATAATATTTTATGATGCAAATGGAAAGAAGGGGATTCATTTCCTTCAAAGATGTTTGCATTTCTCACTATCCATATAAGTTATGATACAACTAAGTGTAAATATTTGAACTACTTGAAAGCTCTATTTTAAAAGCATTTCTTCATGGATTCTAGTAATGATCTCTCATTCCATCCTCCCTTGTGGGTGAAAACATGAAGAGGGGTAACTCCTTTTGGAGTAAGTCAGGGTGAGGGAAATGAGTTGTTGTCTTCTAATTATGGGCCATAAGTTTATAGAACTTTTGAGTTTTTAATACAACAATATTATTAGGTAAAAACACAAAAAAATATTTATCGAAATATTTTATCGACAAAGAGTTTTTGGTAAAATAAAACAACAAATTTTGTAGCATATCTTAGAAACCTACAACTTCAACTCCAATAGAATCCTAAAAATAGACCCCTACAAATTTTAAATATAATTTGTTGGACTTGCTACCAATAAATTCATCTTTGAATCGAATTTGTAAAAATATAAGAATCACCACTTTTTATTAAAAATTTATATTTATTAAAAATTTATTCTAAACCTTAACCCTTAAGAATTTTACTATTATCAAAATCACTTGAAATAAAAATTCAAATTCAATATTGTTAAAATCACACAACCAAAATGTTAACAAAAATCATTATACACTTTGTCATAGGTGTCGTCAGAGTATATTTACATGATCACATCAAAAGTAAATTTGGTTCCCACAAAAATGAGTCTGTTTCAATACATAATAAAAATAAAAAATTCATAAAATATTATCCAAGGAAATACTTTTGTTTTACTCTATTTCAATAAATAATAAAAATAAAAAATTCATAAAATATTATCAAGTAACAGTGAAATTAGTGTAGATTGTGAACATGTTTTGTTTCCCTGAAATGAATGACCATCTCTAAAAATATAAATTCCCATGTATATAAGTCATTATCCTTACCTATAATTTTAAGGTATATAAAAAAAAAACAACAAATTTATTTCATTATATGTTCATAATATTTTTTTGAAAAATATGAGTGCTAAGATAAGAAATTTCTATGAAAATGTTATTTTTACTTTAAAGTGAAATTCTCAAATAAAATATGATTTTAGAGGGGTTGAAGTATAAGAAAAATAAAATTTTGGAATTTTCTTCATAAAAAAACAAGCAAAAGTGTTACTCATTTTCATGTTTTCACCTTTCCCTTTATCATACTCAAAATAAAACTCCATAACTCCTTTTTGTAATCGCACAAACCCAACAAGTGATCAAATTCCTCACCAACAATTTTACATAGGTTACTTATGTCAAGCTCTTTTCCTACACTTTTCTAAAGTACATTCCATGTGAAAGTTTTTTAGTGGCAACCACATGAAGATTTTGGACTTTTGTTGGTCCTCGACCAAGTTTTGGGGAAACTTCGATCATCTTTGACCCACTTTTGGACTTTGACACATTGGTCGAGGAAGGAGCGCCCAGGTGGAGCTGAGATCGTGAATATCACCGATTTTGAGGGTTAAGTGGACCCAGTAAAGGGTCTTCTAGGGTTTTTGTAACAGGTTTATGGGATATCAGCCCATGAGTTTTTTCCATAATTAGGCTTTATTGTAAGGGTTTGTAAAATATAAATAAATAAGAATGTATTGTAGAAGTAGCTAGCCAGCAAAGTGAATGTAGTTCTGTGTGAACAAAGTTGCTTTGTGCAAAGGAATGTCTATGTGTTAAGGCTTTGTGCTCGATAGAGAGTTAGCTCTGTGCCTTGACCTAGTTTTGGAAGGAGGATCTGGTTCTCAGTGCGCATATCTCCTGTCTGGTGTGAATCTCGACTATGTGGCTTAGTGCACATGAGTGAATAAATATAAGATTCGAGTGAATAATAAAGAGTCAAAGCGGTTGGTGGACGTATCCCTACACTGGGTTGAACCACGTATATCTGGTGTCTTATGGTTTTCTTTATGCTATGTTATTTTTGTCATAAATCTCCTTAGTGATTTGATTATGCTATGTAATAGATAAATCTGTTGTTGCTTAAGTGCTTTACTTGTATTGAGGGTAAATGAATGCTAGATCTAACCTATAATGCTAAGTGCTAAGTGATCAGGGTATATAATCATTCATTATTACTGAGTTGATTTATCTTTGGTTCTACGCTACGATGTTAAGAAACTGATGCATGTCACCTTCTAAGCGTTAACAAAATACTCTGCAAAGTGTTTTTATCACATATCTGTATGTAAGCCTAGTTACAAACACGTGTGTCCTGTAACCCCCTTTGCTTCTACCTCGGGTGAGACTTTGTCTGCTTTGCAGGTGTTGCTGAAAGGGTCAGAAGTTGAGGTTTTGTTGGTGCAATGTTAAGCGTTGAACCCTGGGTCTTCCCTTGTGCCAACAAATGGTTTTGTTGCCGGGACCTGAAACTGTGATTGTTGGGAACTGAAGTAAAGAAAAAGAGAAGCTTTGTGCGTAGATATGTTGTTGAAGTGCGCAATACTCTACTTGACTTGCGAATCTTTGTGCCAAGAGAGTAAGATGATATGAAGAAAAGAGGTAAGATCCTAAAAGAGGTGAAGCTTTGTTCTTTGGCAAGAGAAAGATAAGTGAAAATTTTTGTTTCAAAAGTAAGAACCTAAGTATGTTTAATAGATTTTGTCCTAGTGTGAAGGCTAGAGCACAATTGAAAGAAAGAGTTGATTTGAGTAAATTTAATGAAAATGAAGAAAGATATGTTATTCCTATGCATAGAAAGAGTTTTTGGACTAATAAGTGGATGCAGGAACCTAGATTTGTTTTTTGTAGATTGTAGGTTCAACACTACGATCTGAGGGGAAGTGCGTAGTACATAAGAGGCTGGGGAACATTTAAGAGAAAAAGAGGATTGACATTGTGTTATAATTTCAGAAGACTGTGACATATTGCTAAGGAATGTCCTGAGGTAGGCCCTATTTGTCTTTGTTGTAAGGTTGTTGGTCATGAGGTTGAGGATTGTCCAAGGATTATTGCTAAAGTTGAAGGGATGAACATGAGACAAGAAAATTATGAAAAGAGTCAAGAAACAAAGGGTATGTTATAAGGTCATAAAGAGAAAGGGTGACAGGAAGTTCAGACTACGTTATTACAGTTGAAAGAAATGATGGATGTTCATAAAGATGTCAGTTTACCAAAGATCTTAAAATCAAAACAATGCATAAATGCAAGAATATAATACTTCGACATAGACTGTGTCTTGGATGAAGAAACAAAAGTGAATATTATGACAAAATAAACTTGAGAAATTTTGGGAAAGCCTACTGTGGTACCTTCGTTGAGAAGGATAGGCTTGTTTAAGGGAAAAATGATAACCTTATGTGGAAGAGTTACTACTGTACTGATTATTGTTCATGGAACATCGACTGAAGAAGAATTTGAAGTCATTTTGTTTGTTGGGGACAACGCCCCTTTCCCACTATTGTTAGGTAAGACTTGGATTGAGAAGGATCAGATCAGAAGGAAAGCAGAGGAAGAAGCTACATAAAAGAAAAAACAACAATTAAGGGATTTCATAGCTAGGGAAATAGACTGACTAATAGAAGAATGAGAGGATAAGTCGAAGCAACAAAGAAAAGAAACAACGTAGGAGTGACAGAAGGAAAGAGAATTAGTTGTCAAGGTGGAAAGAATGCAATAAGGCTTGAAGAACCTATCTATTCAAGAAATAAGTATGCCCACTCAGGAAGTGTTAAGGAAAAATATATTAACTTCAGAATCTTTGAGGGCACCTCAACAATGCAAAACCACTACGCTAGGGGAAGATAAGAATAAGAATGGAAAGAGGATTCCAAAAACAGTTAGAGAGACTCAAATCACAAAGAATAAGGCAAGGAAGCTCAATACAAAGAAGGTTAGGTTGGAAAAGCTACAAGAAGTTACAAAAATTAGATGGCACACTTCGTAGACTAGAACCTCGCATGAGGCAGGTTCGCAGGACTTGAACCTCGCTAGAACAACAGGTCCGCGCAGAATGGGACTTCGCCTTGGAGAAGTTAGATGAACGTTGGAGGCGCCCCAACCATTATAATGGCACTTCAGAATGGTTAGAAAATTCATTTATGGGATGATGGACTTCTTTTGGATGTTGAGACCGCACCATAACAGACAGATTTACATTGATGGAAGCACTTCACAACCATTGGAACATCCATCATGATGCACCACTTATTTAAATCGCTGGTCACTACACTGGGACCACCTTTTTATACCCATGATTAAATGATCTAAGCAAAGAATTGTCCAAGTGTCGAGCTATGTTATATGGAACTAGACCTTGCCTATCCGTTTGTCTACCCTGCATGTCCATTTGTCTACCCCACCTATCTATTAAAAGATATAATGTCGGGCGAACCTAGTGAATTGGAGAAGCATGTTGAGGAATTCCTTAAGAAGCTAATGGCCAACAAAATGATATCTGAAGGCATTCATGCATCGTCGACTAGGGGACTGTAGGCTTCCCCTTCAACTGGACGTTGTTCCAGTCGTGTCAACCCTGTAACTGAGCATCGAAGTAAGCACCGTGATGATATGGCTAATGTGAAGTAGATCCCTTCGATCATACTTGAATATATTCCACCTTTGGCTGGCGTTGTTAACTGTGACAACATCCCTCGTGACTTTGAGTACTTCATTTTTACTGCGTATATTCCGAAATAAATTTGCATAGTCGGGAGTTAGTTAGGACAGATCTCACTATTGAAGAACAAGGACTTCAACTTAGGAGACCGGAAGAACTATGCCATGTTGTCTCCTCATCACTATCTCACGAAGAAAACTGGGAAGAAACCCCGCCTCGTCTCACAACCATGGATTAAGGGGTTAGCACAGTCCACTTTGTTGAATGTGATGAAGATCTCGCATTTTGGCCACCACCAGGAGGTTAACGATTGTGTTAAGCTCCTCTTGTTTTATTATGATGGCGGATATATGTGGCTTGGAAGAAGGATTACTATGGATCCGATGTTGATTCACTGGATCATAGGCTTAAGTTTGAAGGGTCTTGACCCTCAACAGTTTTATCCAAGGAAGGCCTCAGAACGATCTTTGGCGCAACGCATCAAGGAAGCTTACAAAGAGGTAGAGAAAGTAAAGTGAGGTTACAAGGTAGCCTATATACAGGATGGTGTAGAGTGCCTTGCTTTCCAACTCCTAGATGGAAAGCTCGTAAGGAAGAACTGTCCCACACAGGTCATTGGGTTCATGGTGGAGCTCGCAGGAAAATGTGTGGAGGGCATGCAGATGAACTGAGCAAACTACCTTGTCAATGAGCTAGAGAAGGATTGTCGCAAAGCCTAGGACTTGGGATATGAATTCCATTACAGTTGGTTGATCATTTTGATCACATTTGTCGCTTGGAAAATTCCTGAAGGAGCCACCTTCCCAGAGATCAAACCTACAGAGCCGTTGGCCACTCGATTTTCAACCCTGTGGTATACCAACAACATGACAAAGCAGTGCAATCCAATGCATTGTTTCATGCATACTATTAAAAACTAAACCTGACCATAGAATCGTTCTCATGTATGACGGCACACACCCTGCACCAGTATCGAACCATAGCGAAGTTCCACACTGATCCTCATTTCATCTACATCACCATGTGTATATATGAGCACCAAGAATAATTGCAGTCGTACTACAAGCTCACAGATGAAGATATGGAGCATAATACAAAGGAATGGCCCGAGGAGTTTCTTGTACTTGTCGTTGATGAAAAATTATCTAACACTAACACCATAGGAATCCCCATAGTTACATGGGTTGAACATGTCAGACAATCTAGTGGGATGAAGAAGAAGAAAAACCAAGAGAAATTCCAGGATATAGAGAGTGATGAGGAGGACAACGCTTCTGAAGATAACAGGTCGGGCTGGCCAGGAGGAGGAGAAGGCGAAGAAAAAGGACAAGGAGGAGGAGATGAAAGAGAAGAGGAGAAATGAGGAGGCAAATCTACCACCCCTCCACCAAAGGATCACCCCCTTGTGATAGTGACACTGCAGAAGAGGAAGGTTTCTCTGAAGAAACTTTCAACAAGGAAGAAGACGCGTGCTAATAAGCCCCAGTTAGAAGCCACCCTCATGGATGATGACATCAGTCTGGTCCGCAACGCTATGGAGGACACCTCTGAAGACATTTTGCAGAGGTATGTAGAGAAGCAAGAGGATTTTTACGAAATAATTGAGAAGGAATTGAAAGAAGTACAACAAGATGTTGGTTTGGTTCGCGTAGTACCTACTGCGTCGTCTGCACCTTCCTCATTGCAGACCGTAGAATTGGGGGATGAACCGGACCAATTGAGAGGACTTGTGGATGAAATAGAATATAGGTACCAAAGAGCTCAAGAAGAAAAGGAAAAGTCTATATAATCCTTGAAAAAGGAAAAATACAAAGTCTTAGTACAATTACGAGCAGGGCAAGACAATGTAGCTACCCATGAAAATGACAAAGAAAAGATTCAGGTGGAAAAATCCCTGCTATAGAGGGAAAAGGAGCAGCTTCTCGTAGAGAGGGCCATGGTCAAAGAAGTGGTAAGTAAAGCATGTTTCTCTGTGCTAGGCTTCGCACGGGAAGAACAAGAGTCATTCGAAGCTCAAATAGTGAAGCTCGCTGAGACACTCCAACAACTTCAAGCTAGGATAACAGAATTGGAGGCCCAAACAGTACCAAGAACCCCACATGAGGTGTGTTACCAAAGGGAGGAGACCACTAAAAACATAGTATTAAGGATAAGATCCCTCGCCTTGGAATGTAAACAACTTGTTAGCACTCTATAAATTTTGCCCGTCTGATAGACAAACGACAGAGGTACTATCTTTAGAGCTGAGGCACTAGCCTACCCAATTCAGAGAGGGCTCTCTCATGTCACTTGGTATTTCTTTGGAAATCTGTGTCTAGATTTGGTTTTTTTGGGGGGTTTTAAAATAAAGTTGCTAGCAAGGGGAGAAACACTCAGGGTTATGGAGTCAAAATTCTGAAAGTGAATGAAAACAATGCATCAAATGATAGAACACTCCAGAGGATAAAGGATAAATGAGGCAATGAATCTGAGTTATTCTTAAATTTAAATAGAGTGTAGGAAGATAGATAAAACAAATAACTATATCAGAGCATTATCGAAATGAATTATGAATAAGTTAAGAATACAATCACACAGTTTAAATTGTTTAAGCCAAGAGCATCACAAGATGAATTCTAGGCCTTTAACTCTCCAATTTAAACAGAATAAAATGTAAATGAAGTAATAGGTCACAGGAAATACATACGATGAAAGGAAACAAAGTTCATATCACCACCCATTAGAATCTTTTCATAGAGACTTCAAAATCTTCTGCATTTATATTCAATTCAAATTATAAAAACTTACAAAATAGAGTCTAATACAACCAAAAGGTGCTCTTGCACTTCTGCCAACATTAATTCATTCAAGTAACCCAATACTTATACAATTTGATCAAAATGATTGAAACTGAAGCGTTTCATCTTCCACAACAGTTTTGAATCACAATTTCAGTATACTAAATGATTTAAAATAATTGACAAAAAACGTTTTATGGATGATTCCTTTGACTATTCGATTTCTTTCTTTCCATCTGTCTCGCTCTAGTCTTATGTCTGATCTGCACATTTGATGACACTTGGGGATAACTGACTGGCTCCAGCGATATTTCACTTTGTCTTACCCAGCCGTACAATTTCCTTCCATTGCGAATCAGAGGGGATGACGCAATCCATCATCTCTTTAATCAAAATCTCCAAATCAATGCACGTGGCATAGGACATAGTTGGCATGCTGACTTTCATTGTTTTGAATTTATTAAAAATTTCAAAGTCAGTGGCCAAATATTCTACTAGACTTGGGCCTTTTAGACTTTCTTCTATAGCTTCAAATTTAGAATGGTCCATTCTGCATTGCATGAGGAGGGTATTGTAATCTCCCTGATTGTGCAATGAACCTCTACCATTCCAAAATGATGGGAGGCCTTTGATAAACAACTGTTTGAATGCATCTTTAAAATCTTGTATGTTATACTCCATCTACAAAGCTTTGTTTTGGACTGATTTGAGAAGGTTGTGTTTGGTGATGATCTTCCTGGCTGAAATGATCAATGTAGTCCTATATTTTACCCCGATAGTTTGAAGGTCGGGAGTTGGCACACAATTTAGCAAGTCGATAGCATTTTGGGCCCATTCTGAGGGTTTATTGGCTAATACTTCATTAACAACAACACACCTACTCCGAGCTGTAACAGCCACACTGTCTTTGTCAATTTAGATAAACCCTGAATTTAGTAGCTTTTATAGAAATAACATCCCATATGACATGTTTGTCTCCCTGCAACAATGTTTTTCCCTTTAACCTAGTTTTCAACTTGCTCACCCTCTCTTGCAAATCTTGATTATCTCTGTGAAGTTGAGCCATCTTCTCATCTTTCACTTTCATCTCTTGTTTCAACTTTTCTATAACATCCTTGAGACCTTTGAACTCACTTGTTTTGATTCTTACCTGGGACTTGGCTTGGACCAACCCTTCAATGCTAGATCCAACCTATGTATTAGTAGGTACTATGACAACCACATATGATGTTGTTGCCTGTTCTCGTGACCAATTCTCTTGCTCCTTTTCCAACTGCATCACTTTATCTTTGTAATGGAGTGCCTCTTGCCTGAATGTTTCTTTTTCTTGTTACAAGGCAGTCAATTCTGTTGTTTGTGGATGGTCAGTTGGCGACATCTTCAACATTTTCTTTAAGATTAGGATCATCTTATCCTTTTCATCCAGAGAAGCTTTCACCCCTTGAGGGCCTTCAGACTCTAGTCTTTTGACCTGTGTCATCCAGGATTTTCTAGATGCCTTTTCTTGTTTTAATTGTCCATCTAGTTTGATTGCATCTGTCGTCAATCTTGCAACCCTCAAACTTAAAATCAGATAATCTGAATATAGCATATCGCTGACATTTCTGTGAAACTTTACTTTGTCAGGGGCACCAATATTTTCATAGTGCATTTTGATCTTAGATACTTTATCATCATCAGCCACTGCTATGTTAAATGTTTTCTTTTCCACATCTCTGACTGAGAGTAAGGAGGCTTTAGACTGGGAAGTCTTTTCCACTTCGGGAAAAAGGTTTCTTATTTCATTGTTGGCCATAGTTCCCTTCACAACATACCGGTTCATTAAATATTCCTTGGACTGATAAACAACCCCATGTGTCTGGCTGAATATGTGTTTCCTGCTGCTAAAAACCGTGGTGCTTCTTTCAGTTTGCAGTATGTCTCCTGTACCTTCTCCTTCATCGTTGGTTTCATCTTCCACCATCTCCATGCATGTTTTCCCTTTGGGATGTTCTCCTTCTAGGTTGACCACTTGAGAGGGTGATGTGATTTTCATCTTCTTGAGAGTATCTTGTTGGCTACTAGCACCCAGGGCCTCTGAACTGTTCCTCTTATTATAGACACTCATTTTAGGAGTTTTGACAATCAATCTATGAGAAGGTTTTTGTGTTGGGCTCTGTTGAGAAGCTGGTTCCATTTTTTTTGTTTGATCATGCTGCATAGTGACCTCCATATCCACATAGGTTTCTAGATTGTCCAACTTATCGAATCCTTCGACATGTTCATGTTCGTATGGACCTTGTCTGCTTGTTAATCTCCTCTTTGATATGATCTGGTGCGGGTCGTATTTTCTTCCTTGCAACTGTGTGAACCCAAATTTATTGAGTTTGGATTGGATCTAAGGCAAACAAGACTTGTTCTTCACCACAAAGGACCTACCATGAAAGGAAATTTTAGATTGGAAGCCTTGTGTTCTTTCAAAAAGTGCTCATTTTCTGAGATGATCCTTTGTCTTATGAACTCCAAAGCAAAGACTATGGGGGTTAGAAAAACTGTTAAAAGGTGAGGACCTTCTTGGCATCCATATACCCAAATCATCGTGGACTGTATGAAAAACATCCAATCACCTTCCTTGCTCTCTGGATTTGGTTGTAAACATATTTTCATTTCATCCAGGACCCTTGGCAAGTCCGAACCAAAAATAAGACTAAACACCTTGGACATAATCTTGTTGATGAAAATGAGCATGGTGATACTTTTACACTCGGTTGAAATAAATGTAGTCTCAGAAAATTCGGTTCTGTTAGATTCAAGGAACATTCTCAATAAGTGTGTGTAGTATCTAAAGTGCCTTAGTGAATTGAAGTTCGTCAGCTGCTAATGCATATTGTCGGCAATAAATTTGTCAAAACTGACACATACTAACCGACCAGACTCTGGAATAAAGAAAGTCAATAGGAAACCTAACATGACTTCTACCACAAACTTGTCACTATACAACCCCAAAATTTGACTCAACAGAGAACAATCCCACTGGACTTCGACGACCATGATACTTATGCTGGCAGGTAATTACAAACTCTCTGAATGGTGTTCAGGTTTGATGATGGCTTGCAAAAAATGATTTTTTACTTCTGGTGGACATTCTCTATAAACTGCGATCATATTTTTTTCCTTGAAGGGCTCTGACACCGTGGAGGATGACTCTAGTATACTGAGGGTGTGCTCAAGCAATTGACTGTCTATTTCACATAAAAACTTGGACCCTAATTTATTTAAAATGACTCTTTCTTCTTGAGAATACCGCTCTGCACACCAGCTTACAAATTCAGGGAAAGGAAAAACTACTTCTACGATGTAAGGGGTGATGGAGGCTTGAGCCGCTTCGAGGAAAGGAATGCATGTTCCAACATTTTCCAATAAATTTTATTTGGACACAGAAACAGGCGAGACCGTTATCTCTGTGTTGAAAATATCGAAATCCCTATCAATTAGGGCTTCTTCTTCAGAGGAGATGTCTTGCTTATTTACGGATAAGACAATAGGATTAGCAACCATGGTGAAAATACCTGGTGAGTGACAAAAGAAGTGTGAACCTAGTTCAATTTATGATCTTGAGTTTCAAATGGATGCTTTGCGCCAAATTTTTGAATGTTTGAATGCTTCAAATTATGAAAAACGAATGCTCAGGCGTCTTCCTTTTATAGGTATCCGTTCACATCGGGGGTTGGAGAAAACAGTTTTAGGTGAACCACTTTTCTCCTCGATGTCCTTCTGAGGATGCCACACATCCATGATTTAAACCATGATGGTTTTCCCCGGCCCGCCCTCATTTCGTTAATATTCATGTTACTTCAATTTCCAATATGATCCTTAGTTGTCGATCTAGACTGCTTTAAGATCTACGGTCCACATGCACTCAGTGCCGGTGGCAGCGGGGGTTGGTGTTATCCACAATTTTGGTCATTGTGATGATGTCATGATGATGTCATGATGATAGCAAATCAAACTCCTCATTAAAGAACTCCTTCCTGAAGAGGGTTGCTCTTATCTATTTCCAGAAATCATGTTTTGAAGATAGTTCACAGGCTGCATATATACTCTCCTGCGAGAATGATACATTTCCGCATGCTGCATTCAACTAGGGTGCGAACTTTTCGCACTGTAAACGCCTTGTAATCGATGTGGGTTGCGGACATCTTTTTACAAAGGAAAAGCTAAGATTCGAGCCTTCGAAGGGAATCTTCTAGAAGGGTGAGTTGGTATTCGAATGGTTGTTAAGAAGTTGGCATTCCAGATTTGTTGGGATCATTATTATCCTAGCAACTAACTTATTCTCTATTATAAATTGATGAGATACTCATGGAAAGGGTTAACAAAAGTTGTGAAGCTTGAGAGATCTATTGGAGAAGTGGTACATGATTGTATGGAGAAAATGTCTCATTGAATGAGAGACAACTCATGATATCATCATGAGTGGTTGATTTTCTTGTGAAGCGAAGTGTGTGTGTCGAGAACTAGAAGCCATTGAAAGGAGATCCTAGACATCAAGGCTTTCAGGGTTGTATATTTCTTTTTAGGTTAATCCAATACATGAATAACCCTTTCCCATAATGTCATCATTCCTTGATCACATGTATAGATAGGTATTGAATATATTAATTTGCTTGTACTTGATTGGTTTTGTCTTTGTTGTGATTGGGCGGTACAAGAGCATAAGAGAAGAGCAAGGAACAACAGAGATTAAAGGAGGCGTTCATAAGGTATGTCCATCATCCATTTCTCTTAGTTCATTCAATAACCTAGATCTAGAACAAAGTAGTATTTTTGTCTTGTTTAGTTCTAAGATCCGGGTGGATCTAGAGATGGTCTGATAAGCGCTCTTGAGAATTTATCTGAAACAAAATTGGCTGACTCCAGGATGAAAATCCTTTTGTCTTTTTGGCTTTTCGGATTTTCTGTGGCCATTTTCTCTGAAGTTGCCTTTCTCACGGTTGTAAATCCTCAGGAATCTCAGGGATACCACGGTGACATACAGTCCAAAAGCCATTTGATTTTCTTGTTTTTAAATTTTCCGCTAATTTGGGGATTCCTGCTGTGCCCATTAGCAACTGCGAGAATCTTGATGGTTAGCATCTGCTTATATATATTCCAGTCGAACTATTAATTCTGCATTAAGTGACTACTTGAAGTTTACATTCTCGCCTTGTGTCAGCTTGCACTGTGAGGCGATTTTGAAATTTTTGGAATCAAGTTCTGACTTTTTCAATAGCTCAGAAAGGTTGATTCAAGTCTTTTGACTTTTTGGTTTCTTGGCTTACCTACTTTGCTTTCTTTTGCTTCTTGAGACACGATCTAGGTTTTCTAGGCCTTTCTTGCTTTGGTAATTTGACTTTCATCTCTTAGCCTTTCTTGGCATTTTTCTTCTCTCGATTACTTTGGAGTTAGATAATGCATGTTGGTTCAGAATCAGTGATTGATTGAAAGTTAAGTTTTGATCTCTTTTGATTGTTGGTTCGAAAGGACATTTTCATTTGCATTGAAGCTCTTTTGGTTTGTTTTTGTTTTTTGCTTTCATTTTTTTTTTTTTATTGTTTTTCTTTTTTAAAACCATTGAAAATCAAAATTATAAAATATAGGATTTTGAAAAAGACATCTAAACATTGTTCATTGATACATGATTATTTGTATTGGTATCAAAAAGGAAATTGAGCATAGCATTTTCATTGTAATATTGAGATTGATTCATAAATTGTTTCTCTCTCCCATAGCTAGGATTGATCGAATGAAAAAGATTACATTCATCATATCCTTGCATTGATTGGAGTCAAAAAGTCACATCATGAGTTTCCCTTAGTTGCCTTTAGGTAAATACTTGTGCATTAAAACATTGTGCAATATTAAAATTGATCTAGCACCTCTTTCTTTCTAGAGCTCTTTACACCAACATTTAGCTAGAGCTAGTGCTTTGGAGTAGGAAGAACACACTCTCCAAAACTCAAAACACACAATAGCATATTATGTTAAGGAGTGTCAAATTCCAATTGGCGCATGTGGCCAATGCAGAAGCCCTTCTAACACAGATTCCAAGCGATAGATCGCATTGGTATTGGCGGGGATACTAACTTTGCTACGGTGACATCGGTGTAGAATTTACCCGTATTATGGGGTCTTTCGAGGTATACCCACAATTATGAGTGGGAACCCTTTGAGTTGATTTGAGGCTGGAATGCCTTTGCATGTGGACCGGTCGGCGACTTTCAGGGAAATTACTAGTATGCATTGGTATTGCCATTGGCCTTTCTCTCTAGGTTCTTATCCAAGGTGACCGTGGAGGAAAGTCTCCATGGTACACAGATTGGCGTTGATCAAACTCACTTTCGGGCTCCTTGGAGAGTAAATCCACAATTCATGGCGTGGAAGCTTGCAGTAGATACATTAAGAAGGTCGTCAAGCAACTTTCACTCTAGCTACCCTTTCGTCTAAGTGGTTGAGGCGTTTCCATCTGTTAGTGGCTTTGATGTTAGAAGGTATTGTTTTTTTGGTGATTGTCTCTAGATTTTTTTTACTAGTGTATGCTATTGTTTTCTCGTGAATCCCGCCCTTAGGATTTTCGTTGGGGAGTTTTGTTACTCATTTACAATTGACCCCCCGTGACGTTCGCGTGGGATGCAAGGTTTGTCTCAGGAACATCCAGGAGCTTCACAACCTTGCACACAACAACTTTGAAGGGGTACCCACAGGGACTCCTCGTCAGGGTGAAATCCCTCTGTCACTCTACCACCGTGGACATGAAGTGGCGTCCCATGGTTTTACTGCCACCTCCACAAATCGAAACTACTGATCCTTTTGTCGAGTTTCGAATTACAAATACTTTAGAGGATTATCGCATTCGTCTTGGTGAACGACCTTGAGGGCGGTTTCATCTTTCTGGTGAAGATCTTCCATCACTTGAATCAATTCGGGCCTTCTCCGGTGTAGTAGGCCAAGATCATCTTTGGTGGGAGTGATTCAGGGCGAGGTCTGTTAGTCTTGAATTTGTCTGAAATCATCAATCCTCACGTCCTGAGACAGAGACTACACCTAAGACTACCTCTTATATTTTTGTTCTTCCTCCAGAGATGACCCACCTTGCTAATACTCAGGTGTTCAGCTGGGAATTCTGCTGCCTACTCTTCCTATTAATGCCAGTTACGAGGCTAATCCGGAATTTCACCTCACAGTTACCATGCTTTGAATCCAATAATTGAATGTTTCCCATCGCGCCCCACAAACTCAGTGGCTCTCCAGTGGTCCTGGAGTTTCCTTGGGCATCTATTCGGTTTCATCCGGCCTCCCTCTCAATTTTCCCTCGGCAGCCACTAATCCTAATTGGCACTATCCCGTGAATTGCCCCTAATAACAAATTCACGTGATTGGACAAAGTGGGAGCAGGTTGTTTCCTTTTCCTTTTCAGGACATAACACGGTGACTACTGACTGTTGTTGCTTTAATAGGGAGGAATGAGTCCCGCTAATGGGGGACCAACCTCACCTTTAGGACAAAATATACCTCTCGCATTGGCCAGAGTGTTGGAATCAACTTATGAAAAACTTTCCTCAAAATGTTGAAGCAAGTGTCCTACTACATGCTGACCATATCGGGGTGTGACTAATCCTATCTAGGGTTTTGGTCAAACTTCTCAACCCCAAACTCAAGGTCAAATCCTTGGGGTTACTATCCAGATTCAACCACCATAGAACCAACCAGGGTCTTCACTCACCAGAGATAAGCGCATCACAGTCCCAGCGGTCTACCAACCGGTTCCCACCCCAAAGTCACGGTATCCACTGGTGGGCCAGTGCCTTTTCGCTGCTTTGGATGTCAGAGTTGTCGAGGAAGTTCTCGATGATCCTATTAGTCACTCTCCCCAATAGCCCGTTATTCCAGCCAAGCTTCCAACGGACATTCCAAAATTAAATTGGGAAGGAGGATGAAATAATCATCATCGCGACTTCCACTTGGTGTTCAGATCCCAACTTCGTTAGTGGATGACTCGATAGGCGTGTCTTTTATGAACTCTACGGGAGTTAACTGCGAAGTGGTACATTGAATTACCACGGTTCTTTCCGATTCCAACACCCTTGCAATGGATTTTCGCCGCACACTACCCGATTCTACCGGGTTAAGTTCACGATCTGGGCGAGATTTTGACCTCAACCGAATAAAGCTTCGGGCACTCATATTTACGATCATATTCATGACTAGCGGCCGGAGGCGGCGATCTCATTAAACTTGAAGGCTACCGGTCGATTCTTGGCCGAGTGGTTTACCAAGTCTTTGTAAACAAAATTGGAAAAGACATTGCTATGGGTGGTGTTGTCGCAGAAGAGCAAACTATTATCAGTTCTCGATTATCTCGATCTAGGTTTAATTAAGCAAACTAAGAACCTTGATGATTCTTGCTGATCTACCTCGTCACGGTACTTCTACTACTTCGGCTCGAGCTGCCTCACAACGTGAGATGGTGTGATTAGACCTACTCATCGCCACTCATATTCTGTTTCCACTACAACCCCAATGTCCAATTCTTCTAATGTACAAGTGCTTCGTCTCCTGCTCCTACCGCCGGTAAAACTTACGGAAGTGAGCGTTGTTTCAATCTTGTGGTTGGTAAAACCAAGTCTAGAAAAGGAGAGGCAAAGAATAAGGAGGGTAAAAACAATAATCTAATGAACAAACCAAATCACTTCCTTTTGATGGTAGAGATGGCGCCAAACCGGCTACCGCCCATATCGTGGTGAAGGAATCAGTACACGAAGGATTAATCGAGGGCGTCTTGAAGTTAAACAGGTTCCTTAAAGACAGGAAACCCACTTCTGGGCATCTTGTCTCAACCCTTCCCATATCAAAAACATGCTTAGTTGGTCATCCATGACCAAACATCTACCTCTACACAGTCCTACGTTTTGATGTGCACCGGTGATTACACGAAAAAGCAAATATTACATACCACTAGAGCTAAAGTTTATACTTCTTCTAAGGAGAAGTTTGATGACTTACCTCCCGATTTGTTACAACCTTCTCCACCAAATCCACCAGTGGTCCTCTTCATGTCGAAAGACCCGGTCTTGTCTGGGTTTATGACCTCCCAAAGGTGTGTTAAAGTGACATTCATCCATTACTGAAATGACCGAACTATAGCATTTATTAGAAGAGGTCTATTCCCTCCTTGATATGCGCCTCGAAGTCCTCGGTCTTGTTACTTTAACAAAGGGGCTCGTTGAAAGCAATGATTGGAATTGATCCCTCTGATTTCAGATTTGATAGTCTTTAACTTGGAAGATGATATTAAGGGTTTGCCCCCGCGGCTTGCGTTTCAAGTACAAGTTGTTGTTGTTGACAAGAGCATTTGTCGGACGGTCATTGATGAAAGTGCCTCTATGTGCGTCAATGTGCTTTTCTTGTTGGAAATCCATTTGCTCTCCACCGTTAGCGGAATCTGCAAAACCTTTCTGAGGCCTTCAGTAATGCGGTTTTAAAACCATCACGAGACGTTCTTGAGTGGATTTGCTGTTACTCTCGGTAGGCGTCCAGTGGAAGTGAAGTTTCGATACACGTCGACAGATTATAATCTTCTACTTGGGCAAAGTTGGGTCGATTCTATGCATGCTGTCATATCAACCCTTTTTCGTTTCCTATGTTTTCCTCACCCGGGTAGGGAGTGGTCACGGTTGATCAACTTTCTTTCTTTAATGTCGATGCTTTCGCGGGCAATGCCATTCATATGCGTACCCCATAGGGTTGTAGAATGTTATTCGGTATTTTTTAAAGATTAAATGGATTAATGCGTTACTTTTCCCATACCACCATCACCCAATATTCCAAGCCCGTTGGTTGCATCTATCAACATGATCTATACCATGCCTCATGAACTTCCAACGTCTCACGACCCTTGGATAGTAACTGATCCTAGAGATCATGTTCGCTTCGGCAACATGATGCCGTTAATTCCGATTGAGTATGATTACCAACCCATTCAATCGACAACCCCCCCCTACTTCTTCTTGTGAGGAGTTGTCTCCTGATCCGTTTCACGTGATATTTCCTAATGATGATATTATAATGTCGGTCATTTCTATGGAAGACACTCCTTGGGAATATGGGCATCATCGCTCCATTTTCTTTCTAGAATGTGACACCATTGAGAGTTACCAACTGATCTCGACCCTGTCAACCGTTTGTCATCATTTCTACCATTCTAGAGTCTACACACTATATGTTTTATTAAGGGAACTTAAGTAATATTTATCCTATGATTCCAGTTGATATTTCGGTGAAACCTGGAATCATCGAGAGCGTTCATATTGGAGCCGGTGTTCTTCCGCGAAATTTTCTATACTTCCTTGTTTAAAGAATTTTACGTGACATTTTTGTAGACTCTGAAAATGCCAGGAATTGACCCTTCTATTGTGGTCCACAAAACTAAGACATACCCTGGATGAAGCGATTCGACAATGCCTTTCATACAGTAATCCCGCAGTAAGGGAAGCAATTAAACTTGAAGTTAACTCATGGTAAACTGTTATCCTATGGCATTGGTGGGTTTCTAACCCCGTATCGATTGATAAAAGGGTGGTAGTATGCGCATTTGCGTTGATTAAGGATATCAACAAAAGCTTGTCAAGGACAATTTTTCCAACCCCTTTCATTATTAAATCGTCGATGAGCTGTCTTTGAAGTAGTGAAATCTTTTCCCTCATGGATCGATTTTCCAGCTATAATCAAATCAATATCGGCTCCGAGGGATTAACATAAAATGACTTTATTTGTCCTTGGGGTACTTTGCCTACAGAAAACTCCCTTCCGGTCACGGTGCTTTCGTTCCAACGTGTTATTTCTTACGCATTTCATGATATCAAACATATTGAAGAACCTATTTGGACGTTCGCGAACTCCTCTGCATTAGGGTGGAATCCTACTCATCTCAGAAGCGATTTTGATTCGGCATCGGGTCTCTATCGCATTCCCCTAAACCCTCATAAATGTGTTTTTGGCGTAGAATCGTCTCCTCGGTTTCATTGTTTCATGCATGGGATGCGGGTTGATCCTATGGTCGAGCAGTCTTAATCTCCTCTTCTTCTTCTTGATTCCTGCGGATTTGGGGAAAAGCAAACTTTCTTAAATTGAGTTCATCCGAATTCGTAGAGATTATAGAGGTTTCACGCGATCTTTTAAAGAAATATTCGGAGTTTATGCAGGATAAAGATTGCTTCTTAATGCCTTCTAAACTTTAAAGTTGTCGCTTACAAAAGCTCCTCTTCTTTTTCCCCACAGTTATGATCAAGATTACTTTCTTTATTTAAAACGCGTCGGAGTATACCATGGTATCATTCCTCGGAGGATGATAACCGATCGAACATGTTATTTATTACTTGAGTAGAAGTTTATTGTCCACGAATCAAGTACCAACATGTTGGCTGGCCTTGGTACAGCATTCCAGCGGTCCAGCGATTTAAATCATATATCCTCTCTAGGAGACCTCTTTGTGATTTTGCATTGTAACCCCATACAACATATATTGACACGTCAATATATGTTGCATGGGGCAAGTACTCCAAGTGGATTGATATTCTCGAGGTTCGACTTGGAATTTGATCGTGCCACGTCGAAGAAGTCCTTAGTTTTTGTTGAGTTGATTTGTGATTTTCCCCACCTTTACCTTGGAAAGGTAACAATGGATTAAGTTGCACGGCGAGTCCACTTTTCCTTATCGATAAATGATATTTGTATGGAGATATTATCCTCTATCTCCAAACTCAAACTTTCCGATACGTCGCTTTTGTCGGTAATAGAGCGACGTGGAGTGTCCCGGATTATCAAGCCGTTATTATATTGTATCCTCGGTGATACTCTTTACAACTGAGGTATTGACTGTCTTTCGGCGTTGTTTGAATTACGTAAAGTTGAGAAATCTTTGAATGATTGCCACTCCGAAGCATGTGGCAGTCATATGCAGGTATACTCTTGCCCAAAAAATCGCATAAATGCGGTTACGGCCCTCGTTGTTTAAAAGGCTGCATTACTTTGTTGTTGAAGTGTCATACTGCTAGACTATCATCGGAAAGATTCGGTCGCATCCTACTCCCTTTCATCCTGTAGTCTCGTGAGTCCTTTTGCTAAATGGGGCATTGATTTCATGACATGTCACCCTCCCTTGGTAGAGCATGGTTGATATTGTAACTATTGATTATTTCACAAAATGGGTAAAATCCATTCGCACGTATCTTTGGGGAAGCGCAACTGTTCCTTTCAACCACCGTAATGCATTTTCGTTTGTTATTCCCTCGGGGCTATTGTTACTGATCACGTTAGTCATTTTAGAAATAATATGATGTCTGGACTTACGGAGAAGTTGGGCCTTCGTCATGAGATCTCAACGCCTATTATCCACGGGCTAATGGCCAAGTCGAAACCATCAATAAGTTCTCATAACTATGTTCCGATGGATGATAGGAATTCATAAGACTAGATGGCACACAATGTTATTTACCGGCATTGTGAATATCGGACATCTGTTAAATTACGCCGCGGAGTTGACACCTTTTGATTGTTTGGCATGGAAGCCATTCTACCAATAGAATGTAAATCACCGTCTTTGAAGCTAGCGGTGGAGCTCTTACCTAATACCTATGTCGAAGAGGAATGTCTATTGTATTTGATGCGATTAGATGAAGCTTCGTCGTGGCCTTCTCTTATAATAGAAGCCGGAAAAAGCGTGTTAAGGCACATTGATATGACAAACATGTCAAACCTCAATTAGCTCTTCTCGAAGGAGATCTTGTTCTTCTATATGAACAAAATAAAGATGTTTTAGGGTGGGAAATTAGAACCAATGTGGCGTGGGCCTTACATTTGTTCAAATTTTGGCTAAGGGGGCATATGAGCTGGTGGATTATGATGGGGTACCTTTAGTGAACCAAAAAATGGGTTGTACTTAAAGAAGTACTATGCATGAATCATTTGTGCATGAAATACTTGTATTTTATAATATATCCCATCTTACAGTGTATTGTGATTACTTTTGAAAAACTTTTGAGTTTGGCGTTATTTGGTCTCTACCCTTACGATTCACGTTGTGTTTGATTGCCGGTCGGATATTCACTACCTTATATTGGCTTGGCCAACGGTGCTAGTCGTAGTACACGAATCTAGCTTCATTGCAGGCTATCTATGCCCCAACAAGCGAGCTTATATCTTTTTGAGGTGTATGTCTTGGACGGGCAACCAACAACATCGCATAGTATAGTGAAGTGATCGAGTTGATAGTTGATGCTATCTCTCTTGGAATTCGTCTTATGGTTGTGCGACTTGACTCGCAACTAGTGGTTCTCTGACTAAATGTTTATTCTATCCTCAGTCCTACATTATTAAGAGTATATTTAACGGATGCGCCTCTTGGAAAGACACTTTGATTATATAGAAAATCAACACATTAGAAGTCGCAATACATTGACCGGATGCGTTAGCTAATTATGTGTTGGATAGGCATTTAAATCACTTATAAGTCAAACACATTAAAAATGTACCGGATGTCAAATAAGTAGGTAGAAACCATGTATATATATATCACGATCAAAGTTTTACAAAATGAGTCGAAGACCAAATATCAAAAATGGAAGCTCAGCTTCTACATACTTGATTATCATGACATCAATGATGTTCGATAGCATACTAGAGTCTGGCTACTGCTTGAATGCGCTTATTATAGAAATGGAGACTCCCACTGTGTGATGTTGATCGCGTCGTGGGATCTCCTATAGAGGCATCTTTGGAACATCGGACATCAAACCCTCTAGGTTTTGCTCCAATGTAAGGTAGTCCTCTAAACATCTTGAGGCCCGGGCGCTACTTCTCCTCGGCTATTTGAACAAGAGATAAGTGCAGTGCTGTATACTTCCACGTGTTATCGGGGAAAATTTTGAGTGTTAGTCTTGACACAAAATTACAAGGCAAAACATTTATCACGATGAAAATACAAAACATCTAAAAAGTTAAAAAGTTGTTGTACTTCTTACCAATATTTTACTTGTATCTTCGGGGAGGAGCCAAAGTCGAGGATCACCTAGAAAGTCCAATGATATGCATATTCCTCTATCATCCTGGCTTGGCCTTGGAGCGGTCGAAGAAATGATGAGTAGAGTATCACGATGATAGGTCTGCCACATGTCTGGCCATGATTCGGCACCATCGTAACATCCTTGGTTCCCTGGGACCCGGAAAGAAACGATCTTCGAAGCCTATATATTGGAACCCTCTCGCAGAAGAAGGACACTAGTAGGGATCCATAACCAAATTGCTTTAAATTGCCATGCCTACATTTGGTTAACTGTTTCTTGAAGTTACGTAACAACTTTGCATCGCCAGTTGAAGACCAGGAACTACGACACACTCTAAGAGCATCTTTTGAAAATAGCTTTGTAGAGCCATATGCGGGCCGCTTCCCACCATCAGAGCTATGGTGAAGAGTATGGTGCGGAGAGTGATATCAGTCACTCCCAAATGGCCACCTTCAGATCCCAGCGTTGCATCGGGGCACACAATGCACAATGCCTTGTACTGTCATTTTCAAACCCCTCTTGGTCGCGGTCAAGTGACGTAGGAACCCAGATCTTGATAATCGATTGATAGATATCCTCGATATGTCGTTAATGTGTGAACCAACATTGAAGACCTGTTGTTCTGGATCCCACATCCGGACTAATTGTTCCAACAATCGAACCTAGGATCTCATGCCCGGTATATGGAAATAATTTAGGAGACCGCAATATCTTAAAGCGGCGATGGTTTGAGGATGATTTTCGGCAGTGGCATTATCTTCTTCATGCTCTTGTTCCCTCCATTCGAGCACCATTGTGTGATTATTAACCTGCATGGAGATCATAGAAAAGTAATTAGTAATCTTAAAATATGAAAAATTGGTTTTTTGGGTCAAAACATTATACCAAATTTTGACTCTGCCATTCATGGTAGGGGTATAATGCCGCAGTCACGGATTTCACGCACCCTGCCTTAAGCCTTTAGCGAGAATAAGGACTTCTCATGAGCCAGTATGGGTAACTGCCGAGAATCCTCACTTGTATAGGGTTTCAAACTTCGATAAAAACTTAATTTTTAACCATTAAAATCATAAATTTGGACCATGCAAAGCAAGAGGATGGAGTACTTACCGCTTTGATCCAGACGATTCGCGAAATGATTCCAGAAGCTCAGGAGAATTAATGGAAGATTGAAGGTAAAATGAAGTACGCACTAAAATGGTGAATGGATTAAAACATATGGTAAAAATGAGTTGTAAAATTGTTTTATTTACTTTTACCATAGTGAAAATCAGTTTTTCACATTTATTAGCTATTTTACCCTAATTACTAATGCAAGGTGAGTAAAATGACTGCGGTACCCTACTTGAGACTGATTATGGACCCAAAAACTTTTGAAGTATGAATTATGTGTTTATTTGGTTTTTATGATTTTGATCTAAAACCTCAAGTGACTTTTATCAGTTCATACTTGTGAAAAACTTAGAACGTGATCGGCGTTGTTTTATCTCTTTTCCAAGCTCGATGTGATTACGAAGGAATCCCCCTGGATTTGACTTTAAGCTCTTTTCACGAATCCCTAAACATGAAAAGATTCTTGAACGACCTTGGTATTTTTCCATTTCGTTAAAGTATTTGAAATTATGCGTCCTCCAGGCGATAGTTTAACCCTTTTAGGTCTCGTTGGACTATTGGCTAATAAACCGAGAGAGTTCTCTTTTAAGTGTTTTTCCAAACTCTATAATCTTGAAAAACCTTGAGTTTTCTATCTACGGACTCGTTAAAACTGAAGCATTAATGACAGTGATGGGGCCAGAGCCACTCCTTCTTAGGGATTCGTTAAAATACTCAGAGGGACTAGATTCGAAGGATGACCTATCAACAAACATATGTGATCCTCTTCAAACTTACGTAAAAATAAAGAGGTACTTGCCAGGAAATGGTGGAAAATTTGGGAAGGATATGTTTAGATCTTTGAGACAATTGGCGATGAAATTAATAGAGTAATACTTGAACATGACACCCCCTATTCATCATCACAGTTGGTTTGGGAAATCATTTTCTCTCATCGATTCGATTACAGATGTCTTTCCGTATTAGTTTTGAGTCAATCTTTGCCAAATCATTGGTCATTAAGTCCATATGTTCAGAGATGTCCATTTAAAACCTCTGTGGGTTGGCCATCTGCGGTTATCCTTTCACTTTGTGTCGGCACTTCCCTGTGTCCAAAGTCCAATTTCTACATGCTATGTTCCACCTTCAAACTCATTGCACTCATTTAGGTGTCATTGATAGAGGGATACATCAAGGAAGCCCTCATGTGTGAGTCTTTTTTAAAGTCCGACATCGGCACATTATCGGGATTGAGACTTAGAAATCGACAGTGCCTTGGAACTTGCATGTCTCAATGGCCAGTTTCCTCGCTTTCAACAGTGATTTTTCATCATTGACCCACGTCGAAGATTACGGTGGTTGTTGACATCGGATCATTTATTCCACGGTCGATAGGTGCTCTTTAGCGTGCCTTGGGGTGTTGGCATTAATAGTCGTTCCACTCACGCATTACTTGATGCAGGTGGCCAGGTGATCAAGTGGTTTCTACCATGTTTGACTTACGACACATGTAATCACATGGTCATACTCGTACTTTAGGCGATGAGATTGAAGACCACAGGATATTATCATTATTATCTGGGTTGCGATGGGTATGTATTATTTAAGCACATAGATCCACTTGTGTATGTTTCCGTGGCTATGTCATCATGATTATTTATCTGCAGATCCACGGTGTATTCGGTGTTTGTGCTACATATTTGCATGGATCCACGGTGTATGGTGGTAGCCCATGACTTTTGTTTTTGATGTCATCGGTTTATGATCTGAGCATGGGAATACCTACCTAGAATTGGTGTATATGATATTACAAGCGATGCTTGGATGTTTGCAGTCTCTGATTAGATGCGCTTCTAGTTCTTGACACACACACGACTAAAACTGTCGTACGTCACTAGTTCCACTCGGACTTTGGGGGAATTATGTTATCCACAATTTTTGGTCGTTGTGATGATGTCATGATGATAGCAAATAAACTCCTCATTAAGAACTCCTTCCTGAAGAGGGTTTCTCTTATCTATTTCGAGAAATCATGTTTTGAAGATAGTTCGCAGGCGCATATATACTCTCCTGCGAGAATGATACATTTCCGCATGTTGCATTCAACTAGAGATGCGAACTTTTAAATCGCGTAATCATTGACGAAGTCAGAACATATTTTTACAAAGAAAAGATAGATTCACCGAGCCTTCTAGAAGGGAATCTTATAGAAGAGTGAGTTGGTATTGGATAGTTTATTGGGCTGGCATTCTAGATTTGTTGGGATCGTTCTTATCCTAGCAACTAACCTATTCTCTATTATAAAGTGATGAGAATACTCATGGAAAGGGTTAAAAGAAGTTAGCAGATTGAGATATCTATTGGAGGAATTGGTACATATGATTGTATGGAAGTGATGCTTCTGATAGAGATGAGACAACAACAAGGTCATCATAAATAGTTGATTTTCTTCATGCATGAGCAAGTGTAATGTCGAACGAGAAATATTGAAAGGAGATCTACGACATGAGGGCTCAGGTTGCAGCATATTTCTCTTTCAGTTAATCAATACATGAATATGTCCCTTTCCCATAATGATGATGTCATCTTATTACGTCCCTTTCCCATAATGATGATGTCATCTTATTACATGATTCCTTGATCACATGTATAGACTAGGTATTGAATATATTAATTTGCTTGTACTTCGATTGGTTTGTACTGTTGTGATTGGACGACACAAGAGCATCGAAGCAGATCAAGGAACAACAGAGATTTAAGGAGAGAGTTCATAAGGTATGTCCATCATCCATTTCTCTTAGTTCATTCAATAACCTAGATCTAGGGAAAGAGTAGTATTTTGTCTTGTTTTGTTCTAGATCCAGGTGGATCTAGGGAGATTGGTCTGTGTCCGCACTCATGAATTTATCCTGAAATAGTTGGATAAAGTGGTTAAGTGAAACTTCTTTTTTCCCCGATGTCCATTTGAAGGCGCCACACATCCTTCAATAAAACCATGACGATTTTCCTCAGCCTTCCCTCGATTGCTTAATCATCGCGCTATTTCGATCTCTGATATGCACCTTAGCCGTGGATCCGAGCCGCTTTCAAGATTGACAGTTTGTTGAGGCTTACCTTTTAGGCTTTCGCCATATTTGTCCATCCACCATTAGATATAGCTCGTTCCTCTAAATGATCATATCTCCTTAGCGACATAACCTTTCGCTAAAATTCCAACTCTTGGATGTTGTTTGAAAATTATATGGTGATAACACAACTGAGCGATAGAAGCACCTAGACATATGAACGCCTTGCTAAGGATTTAGAGCTAGGGAAGCTAGAAGAGTAGTTATAGGATGCACAGAAACAGGCATTCTCATTGCAGGCACAAATGAAGCTTCTCACAATAGTGGAAAGAATGAAGAGATCATAGGAGCAACGCACAGTACAACAACAGATCACTATCCTCTAGGGTAAGGTAATGGAAGTAATGCAGAAGTTACAACCCGTGCAGGGTAAATCTTACAAGGTCTTAGAGGATATTGATGGACATGGATCACAACTAGATCAAGTGGTTGTAACACTAGAACAATGCCTGGAAGGGCCTGTTACAGAGTAGACAGTACAAGATCTCACTGAGCAGGAGGCTCAAGCGAAGCAAAAGTCGAGGCAACTCGAGTTAAGCTCGAGGATTTCGAAGCAGCATTGTCCAGACCTAAATGAATCAGGACGAGTCACAGGTGAGTGTTGGGGGCATTATGGCCCTCGACCAATTTTTGGGGAAACTTCAGTCAGCTTTGACCCACTTTTGGACTTCGACATGTTGGTCAAGGAAGGAGCGCCTAGACTGAGCTGAGAACGCAGATCTCACTGATTTTGAGGGTTAAGTGGACCCAGTAAAGAGTGCTCTAGGGATTTTGTAAAGGTTTTTTGGGATGTCGGCCCATGGGGTTTTCCCATGATTAGGCCTTATTGTAAGGGTTTTTAAAATGCAAATAAAGAAGAATGTATTGTAGAAGTATCTAGCTAGCAAAGTGAATGTAGTTATGTGTGAACAAAGTTAATTTGTGTAAAGGAATGTCTATGTGTTAAAAATTTGTGCTCGATAGAGAGTTAGGTATGTTCCTTGACCTCATTTTGGAAGGAGGATCTGGTGCTCAGTACGCATATCTCTTGTCCGGTGCAAAGCTCGACTCTATGGCTTAGTGCACAGGAGTGAATGAATGAAAGATTCAAGAGAATAATAAAGAGGCAAAGTGGTTGGTGGACGTAGCCCCACACTAGGGTGGACCACGTATATCTGGTGTCTTAGGGTTTTCTTTGTGCTATTCTATTTCTGTCATAAATGTTCTTGGTGCTTTGATTATGTTGTTTAATAGATAAATCTATTGTCTCTTAAGTTCTTTACTTCTATCAAGCGTAAATGAATGCTAGATATAACCTATAATGATAAGTGCTCAGAGTATATAATCATTCATTATTACTGCGTTGATCTATCTTCGTTTATGCTCTGCGATGTTAAGAGACAAATCCATGTAACCTTCTAAGAGTTAACAAAATACTCTGCAAAGTGTTTTATCACAGATCTGTGTTCCAACTTGGTTACAGACACCTACGTCTTGTAGCACCCCTTGCTTCTACCTCGGGTGAGACTTCCCCTGCTTCGCAAGTGTTGCCGAAAGGGCCGATAGTCAGGATTTTGTTGGTGCGTTGTTAAGCATTGAACCCTAGGTCTTCCCCTGTGCCAACAATTTCATTTGTGACTTATGTTCAATATTATTCTCCAACAATAGGCCTCATCCTCATTTTCTTCCAAAATAATAACCCCATAACCTATTTTTGATGTTTACTTACCCTAATATAATTGTTTTCACCATACCAATAAGCCAACTTCAAGTCTTAATCATATGTGAGCCTACAAAGTCCTCCAACTATAACTTTACAATTGTTCTTCCATCATACCTTCTAGTTTAAGTATTCGTTCCTTCTTCCATCCTTACTCCCATACACTAGTGTAAGGATTTGTTGCATCAATAAGAACAATGATGCCAAGGGTGCTCAATCTAAAAACCCATTACTGTGAGAGAATATAATGTCCAACAATAAATGGATAAGGAACAATCCCTAGCATCACAGTTCTTCCATTCCTAATATTCCATGCTATCCAATCGACGCATGCGTGAGGGACAATACTATTTCTTTCCAATTTGTTGATGTATTGGCATATGATTTTGTTGTTATTCTAATTTAGTATTTAAAGGACAAATAGCTCAATAAATTTTGTAATATAACCTTATGTGAAAGGCGTTGATTTTTTGAATCCTACAAAGATATATTCTGACTAAAGCTTTCCCAAAATAATGGAATATTTTTAGTTTTAATCCTCCTATTTTCATTGGCTTAGATGCTCTTTTTCACTTTACTAGATACATTCCATCATTTCCCTTTTTTCTCATCCACAAAAAGTGAAAACATTTATTCCTTATTTGTAGTATGCATAGAGAGGTAATATGAGGTACGTAGGGAGGTACCCAATAGGAATGTGGTTATGTATTAGAATGTTCATAGGAGATAGAGAGTGATATATAAATAAGTGTAAGCAATGTATTGGAGCATAATGAATAATATTGTTATTGTAGCAAGAAAGAATTGCTTGAGGAGTGTTATCCTTTCATAAAGATTAATATACAATGTTACCCTGGATTTTATATACATATCATATGTTGAGTATTTTGTTGAATGATTTGTTTTATTCTTCCAATAAGGATGCATTTTACTGAAAAATATGAAGGCCCTAATGTTAAACGATTCCTAAAGTCCCACAAGTAAAAACGGAAAGAGAAGTGGAATTTTTATTGACTCGTTAGTTTCAGAGATGATGCTAGCACATGGTGGTACTCATTCAACATTTTCAAGATGATGAAACTTTCCGATGAAGAATTGGAAAAATCACTTTTAGATAGGCGATCTCATGTTGGAGAAAAATAAAGAGAGCATCAAGGGTTTACTTTCATGTGAAAACTCTATATTATAGGTTCATCGTTGTATTAATAAAGAAAATGTCATTGTTTCTATTAACCCTAGTTGCCAATTTTTTTTTGTCAATGTTCAACTGGTTAATAGATTGCAAGTTTTGGCAAATAATACTAAAATCACATAGGTTGAGGCTGACAATATTCAAGTTTTCAAAGATTTTATACTCACTATGGATAAATATATATCTCATTCTATTTTTTGTGCCATTGATAAGAATAATGTGAATGTTATTCTTTGATATCCTTGGATTGAATCAATAGGTACAATTAATGTCAATGTGCCTAGTTAGTTTATCAAGCCTTGCTATAAGAAAAATAAAACCGCATTTTAGGATGTGTCTCTTAGTAAGAAAGAAGGGACCATGGGGGAAAGAAAAGCAGTCATTGCAGAATCCAAAGTTGAATCAAAGGAAAATTATTTAGAATGACATGAAGCAAATCCACAAGAAGGACACAATAAGCAAGACAAAGAGATCAATGAATCAAAGAAACATCGTATTTTAGAGTTGAAGAAAGAAGAAATGATTTATAAAGTTATTGTATATCTCCATCCACACCAAATAGAGAAAAAATAGTCATCAAGGTATGGGTGTGCACCTCAACACACTTATTATGAACCAAAATGGAACCATACTACCAACACCAACTCTACATGACGATATTAGGATCAAGCGACAATCTGTAACACCCCTATTTCCCCCAGCTTGTAATTAATCATAAAAATGGATTTACCATGCTAAAGCATGTGGACAGTGTAAATGTATTATTGTTTGAGTTTCCAATAACTGATTGTGGGGGTGAAGCCTTGAAAGTTCTGGCCATGATATCACTAGAGGAAAGAATGTGAAAACTATAAGGGAGGGCCATTATATCAAATAAGACCAAATTCCTTGATGAGGATAATAAACCTCCTTTGGATCCCAAGGAGAGAAATAAGTTAATGAAGAAAGGACTAGTGATTGAATTATCAACCACTCCCATGAATGGTAGCATGGCCAAAACTGCAAAATGTCAGCCGGAAGTACCACTGGGTATGATAGGCCAAGTTGATCAGAGTTCCCTTTTGACAGAAGGAACAGGATGGGTCAAGAACCATCCTGGAAGAAATATATACAAATGGATAAGGAGAATGCGCAGATCTCTCCAGTGGATAATGGACAGAAGGCCACAATCTTGATGCAAAGTGAGCATCTGATAAACCTCATCGATGCCATAACAGAGAGGAAAATCTCTGAAAGTTTACAGAGAACAAAACTCGAGCAGAAGATGAAACAAAGAAAGAGCCCTTGAGAACTGCAAGAGTTCCCTGGTGACATGATGGCTTGGCATGGGGGTGGCCAAAGTGCTAAGAATAAATTCCTCTAAGCCTATGGTCAGGTGGAAGGGCAAAAACCCACAGTCAGTTAGTTGGCTACCACCTATAATAGATAAGTAATAACATATCTTGTGTATTTAAGTGGTATTGTGAATTAAAATTGGATATCCTATGAATGTTGCATGGATAGATATGTTTCCTTAATGATTTATACTGTATCCCGTTTTAATGTCTGCTTGATTGTATAATTAGTAAAGTAGGAAATTATATGGATGGGATATGTTTTATACTCCTAAATGCTTGTGTCATGTGGGGGCTTAAGATAGAGCCACGAACTGTGAGTTCATCGACCTTGGGCATAGTTTCATGTACGTGTGTCGACCCTCCTAGTCATTCTGAATCCCTTGGAGGATGGATTCTGTTAAAGCTCAGGAGAGATAGTGAACATATCCGCAAGATATCTATGAGGAAAACAGAGAATGAGAACCATTTAAGTTCTAGAGTTGAGGAATGAATGTAAGGGGTGCGCAGAAGGATTCTTCCAATTGTTACATTCTAGAGAAAAAGTGCAAGGATATTAAGCCTTTCAGAGCCAACCAAGCTCAGGAAGAATAGAAATATTGAAGTATCGAAAGGGAAGGCTCCTTTGTTCAGATGACGAATGCACGAGAAACTATTCAGAAAGAGACAAGGTCCGTTGTGACCGTTGGATACAAAAAGGACCATGGGATTTAACTCCTTGAGTCCTTCGGACTTCGCAAGTTTGGCGAACTATGAATTCGTCGTAAGGGAAGTAAAAATCCCTAAATTCTCGAACTCCTGAAGTAAATTGGGACCCTCCATTGTCAAGGAGGATAGGTGGTGTAAGATCCATAACTTAGGAGGTTAGTGGATAAGGAGGAGGACAAATAGTCGAAGTAAATCTTGGTCTTTGATCTCGAGGGGACACGTGTCAACAACAGGGATGATTTTAAGGATGCAAATTTATTTTAAAATGTAGAAAGCTTGATGAATATTACTAATCCTTCATATGTCAACTATAAATGTTTGGCAATATTTTTTTTAAAATATTCAAATTTCTAAGTATTTTATATAGTTTTTATAAAATTTTGGCGATTTTTAAGGTAAAATAATTTTATCCTATAGATTTTGGTCAAATCAATTTTAAAATAACGAATCTCGTTTTTGGAAAACCATGGAAAATTAGTGCATGAGAGAAATTTAGCCCCTAAAATCATCCCTAGGACTCAACAGATTAGTAACTTTGGAGAAATCACTTTGAGAGTTTCCGATTGAGAGTTGAAACTCCAGGAGCCTGGAGAGTCAGAGTCCAGAAGTAAATCTCAACCGTCCGATCCAAAGGGACACATGGTAGAGATCCATTGTCCTTAGGTGAAAGTAAAGTTTGAGATTTGAGGTTCCTGAGTCATGGAGAGCCAAAATAGATCTGGACCGTCGGACCTAGAGGGACATGTGATGGTAGCTTGTAGAATTCCGAGAAATCACTTCGAGAGTTTCAGATTGAGAGTTGAAAATCCTGAATTTTGAAGCGTTGAAGGGCCAAAGTGCCAAAGAGCCGAAGGGCCAAAGAGCTAAAGAGAGCTGAACCATAAGATCCCGAGGACAGGTGGCGTGAATCTATAGATTCTGGGTAAAGACCTAAAGTGAACATCAATCGTCAGATCGTCTGAAGAGATATGAACTGTCAGATCTAGAGGACAGGTGGCATGAATCTATGGATTCTAGGTAAAAACCCGAAGTATACGTCAATCGTCAGGTCATCCGAAGTAGATCTAAACCGTCAAATCTAGAGGACAGGTAGCGTGAATCTTTGGATTCCAGGTGAAGATCTAAAGTAAACCTCATGCATCAGATTTCCAAAGTGAATCTGAGTCGTCAGATCAACAACTTCGGGAAATACATTCGAGAGTTTCTTAGTTGAAATTTGAGATTCGTGAAGTCTGAATTTACAGAAATCCGAAGCGAATCCCAATCGTCCGATCAACAGAAGAAGATCTGAGCCATTAGATCACCCGAAGTAAATATCAAGCGTTGGATCGCCAAGATGAATCTAAACTGTCAGATACTGTCTATTCAGGAGAAGGCAAGGATTGAGAGTTAAGAATTCTGAAGTCCAAACTTCCAGAAATATGAAGTAAATCTCAACCATCCAATCAGCCGAAGTGAAGATGAGTCTTCAGATCGTTCAAAGTGAATATCAAGTGTCAGATCACCCGAAGTGGATATGAGCCGTCAGATCCAAGGGAGACGTGGAAAAAATATGATAACTCTGGATAAAGACTTGAAGTGATCCTCGATCGTCAGATGAAGAGGACACACGTTAGTGCATTATAGCATCTGGATAAAATCCATTGGGAAAAAGGGTGAAGTTTGATATTTGAGATCTCAGAAGTATGAAAACCGAAGGAAATCTCAACCATTGATCGAGAAGAGGGCCACAAGACCGTTGATCTAGTTGAAATTTTAGCCACTCGAATTAAAGGCAGGTCCGTTGATTAGGATTACAGGTGTCCGCAGATCGTCAACTCAGAAGATTGAAGTACAGAAGAGAGCAGTGTTTTGAGAGTTGAAACTCCCAAAACATGAAATAACGAAGGAGATCTCGTCCGTTGATTTTTCAAGAGTTCAGATATGATCCGTAGGTATGAGAGGGGCATATATGAATCACCAGTTTTCGAAGTACCATCAATATTGGGAGATCGATGGTCCCGTAGCATTGCGAAGATAGGAGTTTCATGAAAGTTAAAAAGTTGAGGGCGGGTCGCAATTCAAACCGTCGATTTGAAAAGAGGACATGTGGAGGCTCAGGGAGGATTGTGGGCCGAAAAGTAGTTTGATTCAAACTGCCTTTGGTCACTTCTGCAATCATGTGGTCCCGTAAGGTCATCTCCCAAGTTCACATTAAGAGGGGGCTTATCCAGAAAAGGAGCTAATGCCCAGTACTCAGAGATTCCGTAGGGGAGTGAAAGGGAAGGTTCCAGGTGCCCTTAAACCTGCACCAAGAAGCCGAAATGTTCTATGTTTAATTACATAATGAGACCATCAAGGTCTCATATATTATTTTGACTTCAAAATTGGATATCCTTGACCAGGAGGTCGGACTGGTTCCTCGACTTTTGAAATTAGAAACCATGAATGGAGATTCTATCCTTTAAGAAAAGAAAAAAATATTATGCCCCGTCGTGGGTGTGTTACAAATTGGTATCATAGCATGGTTACAACACTTGGCCTACTTGGTCTCATGTACGAATCACATAAGGAGGTATTTTTATCTTCATTTACTCCTTGAGGAGAAGGACTGTAGATTGAACCTGTGATTTTGGGAATTCTTGTTGAATTTCAGCAGAAGAATTTCTTTAGCCCTTTGTCTAAGTGATAACTACTTTTACCAGAGTAGGGATATGATAATTAACATTTATAATAAGACTTGAATGTGGATAGTTGAAGGTGGCAGGGTTCTGTCAAGGGAAGCTGAAGCCCGAAGGACGAATGACTTGGTGTTTGTAACACTACTAAGCATGGGAAGTTGAAATTTTAGGTACTAATGATGGTCAATTATATAATGGTTAGTACCTTTGTGGGATTAAAGGAATCTGATAGGATCAGGTAGGATTCTTGGAAGTTATAGTTACTGCTTTAAATTAAAATTGAAGTATATAACTCCTCATGACTAGAGAAAAGTGAGATGGGTAAAACCCTATGGACACTGAGGCAAGAAGGTTTTCTTGATAGACATTGTCACATAAAGAGGAAAGTGACCCTGGTTGGGTATTGTCATGAGAGAAGGAAACATCAATACCAGATATGACTGTGAGATTAGTCCTATAAGTGACTGAAATCTCAAACTAAAGGACACTAATGATGAAATTAAACTATCAAGCGAATGCATGAGGTAAAAAGGTTCAAGAGATTCACGTACTTATACACGAATGTGTATACATGATCATAAGGATGATTGGAAGATCCTTGGGAAAAATGATATAGAAGCCTGATATGTCCATGTGTGTGAATGACATGGAAGAAGTGCAAACAATAAGCTAGCATGATGAATACTTATCTGTGTTTAATTATGCTTGAGTGCATAGGTTTAATGCATTGGGGAGCTTCCTAATATGAAGCATGATATTAGTACCAGTTAGGTATGAGTGATATTGAACGTGCAAGTGATGCACATGTATAATGTAAGAGTATATCTATAGATACGATATGGTTGCCTTGATGAGTGAAAAATAAAGAAAAAATTGCTCTTGTCCAGAATAAATGAATACTATGGATGCATGGCTAACTCCATTCCAAAGAGTCATTAAAGTTATGTTCCAAATAATAGCTTGACGGGGAATGTATTACCTTTCCTCGAGAAATACTAATATAATTAAATAAAAGGGATAAATGAGCAAAGATGCTCTATTGTCATAATAAGAGGAAAATGATTATTCCTTTGAGAATCACATGAGAAGGATTGTGAAAAATCCTAAGTTGATTGATATTAAAGGTAGATATGTAGGTGGGTTGTGAAACACACCCATGACCGCTACAGGCAGGCTTCGGATTATGAATATGGTTAAGTACATCATCGATGTAAGTTAACAAAACCAGAATATGTATGGATACATAATTTGGGTACATGACAAAGATGCATGTTTATATTCCTTATGGGATATTTGGTAAAATTTTGAAGCTAACTCAAGGTTGAGGCCATCACAAATAGTGATGGATATGCAATAAGGAAGTTGCATGTTGAAGGAGTTCCCTGCGGAGGAACTGTGTGAAGACTCTGTCGAGAAAACAAAGTCACAACTTTAATGACTGTTGAGAATTAAGCAGTGAGCCACAATCTTATATATATATATATACACACACCAAAATCCTGGATTACATTTTGAAAAACATCATATAAGGAATAGAGGATTAATAAATGAATATTGACCATTTTGATAACCGAATGGTAATGTGCAGGATGCACAGGTTCATGATCCATTATGGACAAAAACAAATTCTATTAAAGCATGCTGTTGTATTCCAAAAAGGTTAGGGTGAGGCCTAACCAAGTTTGTTCAAGGAAAAGAGCAGGAAGATCCCAATAGGGAGTAAGTTGTAAAAGCAGAGAAACGATAGTGAGGCCTTAGAAATAACTCGGCTAGGCTGAAAAGTCCCAGGCGATGTAGAAAGAATTTGAAGAAGGGGAGATCCTCAATTCTTTTCTTGTTGTATATTATTTTTTTCCTTGGGATGAGAAAGATAGTACACTAATGAAAGTAAATGTTTTGACTCCGTAGTGATGAGTATTGTATTATTGTAGAAACAATTGAGAACTGTCGGTATTGCACTAATGAAAACATTGAGGGTAATGTGATGAAGTGCATACAAATATGCTAGGCCATGTCTAAAAATGTTTTATTAATTTAAATTCTATGGTACTTTCATTTTTAATTTACATGACAACTAATGTGTTTATGATGTATGTCATGTGTAGAAAGAAATAGATTGGAATTATTGAGAAATACAGTTGCCAATAATGAACAACCTCAAACATAGGATGACTATGAGAAGGTTCTCAATGAAATATTGTTGAAGGGACTTTAAAAGTCCCCATGTAGCACCACTGATGGGATAATATCAGAGGGGGTGCTAATAGCCAAAATAGGTATAAAAATGTTCATGCCTATGTGGCACAAGGCATGAAGGGATTGGGTAAGAATACCTTCTGAAGTATTTTACGGTCTTAATGTTATGTATGGTCCAACGTTGAAAGGAAGTTGTATGCCTTGGATACCCAAGTAGGGTATGATTCAAGAAGAAGAACCAGAATGATGGAGGTGTGAACCTCTGGTAGTAAAGACTAATTGTAATTCTCAGAAGAATTCATGAACTGATATGTCATGAATACATGGACCAATCAAGGAACGATTGGAAACAAAATTGCTCATAGATAGCACATTGCATGGAATTTCTTCCAAGAAATGCATGTTTTCATAAAGAACAAACAATGGATTTCCATTGAGGAAGGAGGACCTTCCAACATCTCTGCTTACAATGTATAGGTGTTAGAGAAAACCAAATTTGGGTGGCCATGAGTGTTGGCACCCTGGTTATTAATGAAGGAGGAATGCTTAAAGGCATTCATGTGAAACTTGTAGTTTCATATGTACTGAATTGGAATCGTGATCATCCTATAGCTGAAAGCATAGTCCTGCTGCAACAATGAATGGGGATGAATAAACCATATGGTGAAAAGCTTGGCTAAGATCCAATGCACTATGATAAAGTACTTGTCGTAAAGTATGGGAAAATTAAAATCAATGCAAAGGTGCATTGGTTATGAATGTGGCCATGAATGTTGGCACATTTATTAAGGTCAATTGATATCTGAATTACATTTTGAAAAATTTAGTTGGCTGAAATGATGCATAGGTAAGGGATGATGTATCCTTTTTGCTTGGTATCCTTGAATAGATGAAAATGACTTGGAATATTAGCATGCTTGATTTTGAAAAGGTAATGTGCATGAAAACTAACAATTTGTTTGGCTGAGGAATGTTGAAATTGCAGGAGGAAATGGGTCTTGGATATGGCAATATTGTAAGCGCATAAGGAAGACCAATTGCCTACTAAGCCAAACTGCAAGGAATGGTATTTCATTTTTGAGAAAGTGAATTTGATTGTTAGTATGCACACTTTTGAAATTGTTTGTGATGACGTTATAAAGGTGGAATAAAATGATTGTGCATGGAAACTAACAATTTTTTTGGTTGATTGAAGTTGAAAGTGTATAAGCAAAGGAATCTTGAATATGGAATCCTTGTAATCCATAAGGAAGACCAATTGCCTACTGAGCCAAACCACTATGGGAAGGAAAGTCCCATAATTATGAATTTGTTTCTTGTGCAAAACAAATATGGAAACAAAATGTGGAATTTGGATATCTTTGGGTCACAAATTTACAAGAAAATTTTGAATTTAAAATTTATGATGATGTCTCATGAATTTTTATATATGCCTGTGATATAGGTGAGAAAAAGTATAATCTGATTGCATGAAATAAATACTGACTCGGGAGAAGGAGAGTAAACTTTGTCCCTATCTATGATTGAGTGGGCAGAAGGAGAGTAACCTTCAACCCTAAATTTAGTTGAGATGGAAGGCTGTCAAGCTGTAAAATAATGAAAAATGGCTACTACTGAGCCATGAGAATCCCGTGGTAAGCCATGATCACCTAGAATATATTGTGTTGAGGTAACACAAGTTGGAGGGATGCCTCGGCAGAGCAAGTCTAAGGAACACCTCGACTGTAAGACTTGACAAAGTCTCTAGAATTCTTTCTGTGCGAGAAATCCTTGGCAAGGAAAGATGGATCACCCGAGGGACTGTATAGTAGAGAAGGGGATGCTTGAGCCTAGGCCTGGAGGGTGAGTGACTGCAAGGAAGAGGAGACCTTAATAGTTCTGGTAAACTATTGATTAGGATCATGCACACGAAGGGTAGTTCTTCTTGTGTGAGAAAACCTTAGCAAGACAAGATGGATCACCCGAGGGACTATATAGTAGAGAAGGGGATGCACATGCCTAGACCTGGAGGGTGAGTGACCGCAAGGAAGATGAAACCATGATAGTTCTTGTAAACTATTGAATTGGGATCATGCACCCAATGGGCATGCCAAGGAAAAACAATGAGCCTGGATAAAAAAACAACCATGTGGATACAAATCCACAAACCGCGCAGATAATTATTGTGCTAAGATTATGAAATTTTCCTAGAAATTGTTTTTTATGCAATGTTTTCACATAAGACTATGATTAACGTGATTTTTTTCCAACAATTATTGAAAGCAAGTGACCAAGATTAAAGGTCTGAAAAAGAACCTGACCAAGGAAGAAGGATCAAGATTTTTGAAACAACTAAATGAGAAAGGTATGAAAGGTGTTTTGAGAAAGAACACCGAGGACAGTGTTCCATTAAGGGGGAGGTAATTGTAACACCCATGTTTCCCCCAGCTTGTAATTAATCATAAAATAGGATTTACCATGCTAAGGAATGTGGACAGTGTAAATGTATTACTGTTTGATTTGCGAATAACTAACTGTGGGGGTGAAGACTTGAAAGTACTAGCCATGATATCACTAGAGGAAAGATTTCCAAAGTGAATATGAGCCATTAGATCAACATCTTTAGGAAATCCATTCGAGAGTTTCTCAGCTGAGATTTGAGATTCACGAAGTACGAAGTTCTGGAAATCCGAAGCGAATCCCAATCCTCTGATAAGCCGAAGCATATCTGAGTCATGAGATCAACTGAAGTAAATCTCAAGCATTGGATCGCCAAGGCAAATTTGAGCCGTCAGATACTGTCTATTCTGCAGAAGGCATGGATTGAGAGTTGATAATTCCAAAGTCTGAACTTCCGAAAATACGAAGTAAATATCAACCATCTGATCAGTTGAAGTGAAGTTGAGTCGTCAGATCGTCCAAAGTGAGTATCAAGCGTCGGATCACCTGAAGTGGATCTGAGCCATCAGATCTAAGGGAGACGTGGAAAAAATATGAGAAATTTGGATAAAGACCCGAAGTAATCCTCGATATTTAGATCAAGAGGACACACGTCAGTGGATTATCGGCTTTGGATAAAAGCCATTGGGAAAAAGGGTTAAGTTTGATATTTGAGATCTCAGAAGTACGAAACCTGAAGGAAATCTCGACCGTTGATTGAGAAGAGGGCCACAAGACCATTGATCTAGTTGAAATTTCAACCACCCAAAGTAAAGGCAAGGCCTTTGATTAGGAGAACATGTGTTCACAGATCATCAACTCAGAATATTGAAGTATGAAAGAGAGTAGGGTTTTGAGAGTTGAAACTCCCAAAACTCAAAATCACGAAGGAGATCTCATCCGTTGATTTTGCAAGAGGTCATATCTGATCTATAGGTCTAAGAGGGGCATATATGAACCACCAGTTTTCAAATTACTGTCAATATCGGGAGATCGATGGTCTCATAGCATTGCGAGGATAGGAGTTGCACGAATGTTAAAAATTTGATGGCGGGATGCAATTCCAATCGTGGATTTGAAAAGAGGACACGTGGAGGCCCGAGGAGTATTGCGGGCCAAAAAGAAGTTTGATTCAAACCACCTTTGTCCACGTATGCAATCATGAGGTACCATAAGGTCATCGCCCAAGGTCACATCAATAGGGGGCTTATCCAGAAAAGGAGCTAATGCCCAGTACTCTGAGATTTCACAAGGGAGCGAAAGGGAAGGTCGTGGGTGCCCTTAAACCTGCACCAAGAATCCAAAAGGTTCTATGTTTAAATAAAGAATGAGACCATCAAGGTATTAGAGAGTTGTTTGGATTTAGAATGAGAGATCCATTACCAGGAGTTCGGACTGGTTCCCCAACTTTCCAAATTAGAAACTATGAATGGAGATTCAGTCCTTTAAGAAAATAGGAAATTTTTATGCCACGTCGTGCATGTGTTACACAATCCCATGGAGCCAAAGGTGTGATAAGGATCAAGAGAAACATGGAAATGAAATAGATGGACATTGCTTATCTAATCATATTATATGGTTTCTTCCAATGTTTCAAGGATGAAATATGTGAAGGGGGATAGAATGTAGTATACATAGGGAGGTAATATGGTGTACCTAGGGAGGTACCTAATAAGAATGTGGTTATGTATTATTATGTACAGAGGCTAATTCTATTAAACAAGGTGCATGTAATAGTGTGAAAACAATAAAGTTGAGAAGGTTTACTAGAAGGTTTCACCTACTAGAATATTACTTCTTTAGAATGATCCTAGGAGATAGAGAGTGTTGTATAAAGAAGTGTAAACAATGTATTGGAGGATAGTGAATAATATTGTTATTGTAGCAAGCAAACATTACTTGGGGAGTGTTATCCTTCTATAATGATTAATATATGGTGTTACCCTACCTAAAGGGTTTTAACTACATATCTCGTGTTGAGTATTTTGGTGAATGATTTGGTTTATTCTTGTTGAAATTAAGGGTTTATCTTATGATATATTTTCAAATATACTTAGGAACATAATATTATTTTTCTCAACATTGTTACTAGGATATATGCCACTAATATGTATTAAATCGTAATGTCTTAGATCACTATTTTTAGTATATTGAAACAATTTTTCCTATTAATGAAACTATTTCTACATATCAGTACCTCAAAATAGGATTAATCTATTATTTAATAGTAGGGATCCAAAGTATAGAATACATAATCACTTTCTAGATTATCCCTATACCATCTTGTTAATATTCCTCTAATGGAAAACCATTGATTACAACATGTCGTTATCTTTTTTTCCACTTTATGATGAATCCATATCTACAAATGAGAACCATAATCATTGGGAATAATCATGAACTTAGATACTTCGAACCCTCACTAAATCCAATTATTTTGAAACAAAAAATCTTGTTATTATGTCTTGTTAATCCTATGGACTATATTGAAAGACATTGTATATTCATGGCCATTGATTTCCATCCCACTAACTTTAATATATAATTGAAAAATCTCTTTAACTTTGAGATATTCCCCCATAGTGTCATTAACAAACAACACAACATCACATCTTGAACAAAGAAAAAAAAATGTCATAAAACCAATTGTTTTCTAATCCTTTTATATAATTGAAATTGCATCTCTACATATGCATACATAAAATGGCATAGATTGAATATCACCTATCTCAACTTTTGATTCTAGATTTCACTTTCAAGATGCTTTTCACTGTCAAGGATTTCACAACTTATGTTTCTGGAAATTTTATTAACCACATTGGATATAGAAATTAGGATAAGTACACCAAGAGATTCATATTGAAACTAAGCATAGTCCAAGGGGCATTTTCCCTAGTTACCCATCATTGTATTTTTGTTTAAAAAACCATTTAGTGAACTATTCAAAAGGTTGGAAAGCCTCATGAGAGGATCCATAAAACTTTTGGAATTCTATTGTATAGTCAAAGAAATGGAAACATTTCAATGCTCCATAAGAATGGAATAGTTGTTTCAAATCATTTCCTAAAGAATAATCCATTTTCAAAATGTTAGAATATTGAAAAGATATTTGAGGAAGTTTTCCAATGAAGTTTCCATGAATTCTATTTTATCTCAAATAGTTTTATCAAGTCAAAACAAGAGGGATTTTTTCTCAATATCATTATTTAGTTTTCAGTGTTCCAAATGATCACTGTGATAGAACTATAAATAATATATCCACTTGCATATATTCTCTATTCACTGTGATAGAACTATAAATAATATATCCACTTGCATATATTCTCTATTTGTAGTAGGATCTTCTTGCATTAATAATACTCATAGTCAAACAACCACCTTTGTTAAATCACACAAAATTTGTTGGGATTATGCCAAAAGAAATCCCTAAAGGTTCTTATGATTTCATAGAATTAAAATGGAAGTTATTATCGAATAGGCCCATTCAATTTAAAACTATTGTTATTTCTTTTGAACATCTTCAAGACTTCTGAATAGGATAATTGAGCCATCCATACTACAAAATGGATCTTTTACTATGTCAAAGAAAAAAAGAAAAAGATATATATATGATGTTTCTATAAATTCAAAAAATCCAATTAATGCACAACCCCTACATTTCTTGCAATATTTCAAGTAAGTATACCCAATATATTTGTGTTGATAATGTAATCCATTGTAACCACACTATTTTTATAATGATATATATGTCAACAAGTTTATAATTATGATATATCAAATTTATGTCATTATATCGATGTTATACTTTCATTTTTATGTAATGCATTTAAATTACATCATACTCATGTTATAGCTAGATATATGTTAGATCTATTCTTTTGTTAGTCCTAGCATTACGTGGGAACCCACTTTATATATAATGTTATTATAGTTATTATCACACATGTTTCTCTTTGATTGTCATGGTGGCCATGATGACATTAGAGAGATACATGTTATGAAGGTTTTCTTTTGAATGGAGAACCATCAAAATTTTATTTTTGTTATATATATATATATATATATATATATATTCTAATCTATCATGAGTGAAATTTTGATGTACCCCACTGTTCATGTATCTAAAAATTTTCCTTCTTGGGAAAATTTCAAAGTTTTGATACTAGTTGATAACTCAAGAAGAATGACGGAGTCACATGCATTAATCAAGAAACATATACATCTATAAAAGAAATGTTTAACATTTCATTCACATCATTGTTAACATACTTGCACATATATTGTAAACACAACATAGATTTAATAAATACATTGCATAAATATACTTATACAAATAAACACATAACAAAGAATTTAACTTTAAAAAATATCTTCACCAACTAACCTCACACATCAAACGTTCCACCCAACCTTAGGCTTTGTTGCACATAAAATCTCTACGATAGGCCACCCCCTATATGAGGCTATTAATCCACGAGGATGGGTCCTAAGACAGCTCTTATACGCACACCAATAAGATATAAAGCACTCATATTTCTCTCAACCATAGAGAAAATCCCAATTTGCAAGATATATTTCCCCTTTCATCCTACACAACCAAAACAAATAAACCCCCTTCTCTGAAATGTAGTCCCTCGAGGTATTCCACTTCTTTTCTAGGCCTCTAGTTCTAATTTTTCAGGAAATCACAATGATGGAAACTCCAAGGATTCTCAACTATGRACAATTATTTCACAATTTCCGTCATTCCCATGCACACACTAATACATTGGGCCCAACTTTCAACAATTTACTGATGAATTTCAGTCGCAAAAATGTCACACGTGCGATGAATCCTTCAACCCATTTTTCTTTTAAAGTGTCTCATTGAATGAGTGACTCAACTACGTTTCAGTCACAAGTATGAAAATTATCAACTTCTGAAGTCTATTGATAATCCGTCATAAGGTTGTCTGAATTTCGTCGTTGGTCCGTTGGATGTTCGACGAACTAATCGACTGTTTAATGATGAATTGGATTTATCTACGACGAAACGTTTCATTGATTTTCATCGACATTCTGACAAAAAAAATTGGTTTTTGGTATGGATAAAATACATATTCTTCATCATAAAAATGACGATGTGTCCATGAAATTTAAAAAAAAATAAATTCCAAAATGGTCATCCAATAACAGTTAACAATAGTCATTTGAACCAAATGAACATTGGTGATAACAACAGAAAGTAAAAGAAGCAACAAGATCTAGGCCATGAGGCCCAATACAAATGCAAATAGAGTTAAGGCTAGGGATGATGAAAACATAGGTACTAATAGGACGATAATGAAAATCCCATGGCCACAAAATCATGCTTATAACCAAAGGCTAGAGTCAAGCCATGCAAATGTAGTTGAGGTAGACCAAAATTAATTCGACAACTAAGCAAACAAAAAGTATGTATGGCTAGGCTAGCATGAAATGGGAATATAAAACAACTTTTGAAACTAGATGATGGATGTGAAATACACATGTCTTATTCATTTTGTAGGTTACAAAACAAAACTCCAATACTATCTCGAAATGAGTGAAGGAATGATTATGCTCACCTCCAACCAAATCTCTTACCATGAATATTAGGTGAAAACCATGTCTATGTAAACAAAATTGAGCAAAGAATAATAAATGAAAAGTGGCTTTGGATTAAAAAATCCAGGGTGAAATGATTCTTCCCATTATTTACACATGCGACGAAGCCTTCAACCGATTTTTTTTTTTTGTCTAAATGAGTTACTAAACTATGTTATAGTCATAATTTCCATAGTTATCAGCTTCAAAGTCTATTAGAAGTCCATCATAAGGTCATTGAAAGTCCATCGTAGGTCCGTTGGATTTTTGATGACAATAGGMAACAATAGGATAAGAATGAAAATTCCATGGCCACAAAATCATGCTTAGAACTAAAGGCAAGATTCGAGCCATCCAAATGAAGATGAGGTACACCAAAATGAATTCGACGGCTAAGCAAGCACAAAATATGAAAGGTTGAGCTAGCATGAAATGAAAATATAAAACAACTTTCGAAACTAGAGGATTGATGGGATATACACATGGGTTATTCATTTTCTAGATGAAAAAATAAAACTCCAGTACTGTCTCGGAAATAGTGAAGGCATGAACATGTTCACCTCTAGCCAAATCTCTGACCATTAATATTAGGTTAAAACCATGTCTATGCAAACAAAATTGAGCAAAGATCCATAAATGAAAAGTGGATTTGGATAACAAAGCTAGGGTGTAATGATTCTTCCCATTATTTACAAATAGTGAGAGAATGAAAAATATTTGTGAGGTTTTCAAGCCACTAACCAAACTTTGAACCATAACCCAGAAGATGAGGTTGAGATAACTTTAACAAAATAAACAAAGGTAGGGCGGATCACATTTATTTGTCCATAAACTCAAGAACAATAAAAATTGGAAATGGAGTGACAAGGTCAATGGCAATGATAGAGGATGAGTGAAAATAAAAATTGGATAAGAACTTCACACTCATCCAAGAAAATAATGAAATACACTATTAAGTCAACAAAAAACAACTCAAAAATTTATTTCAAATTACTAACTGGGGACAATCCACTGTATGTTTGACATAATTTCACTATCTGCAATTTCCTAGAACACATTATTGGATCAATTCTTTAATGATACTTGTGTTGGAAAACGTGTCATGGTGATAATATTTCTTAATTTGTTGTGGAAAAGAACCATAGTTAAGTTATTATGTCATTTCATTTCCATTTGGGGACATCAATAGCTTTGTTTTGTGATGATAATGAATTTGTGATTAGATACTTTGAATGTTAATAATCTGCCCTAAATGCACATGATATGACGATTAAATGTCCATTATTGATTGACATACCTCTTGCTCACATTTATTGATGTCACTTTTTGAATATTGTCAAAGGAATCATTGCTATCATTGATTATGAAGTGCTTAGTATATATGATGATTAATGTGTTTTGAGTGAYGATGTTTCATGGGTTTTTCCTGAGTGTTGTTGGTATATAAATCGCTCTTTCCTAACACAGTGATAAATTCACTTCAAAGGTTGATGTTCTTATTTGTTGACATGTGGGMTATATATTAGTTTCCATTCTAAAGCCTTGTTTCCATGTTCAAGGCAATACATTAGTGAAACAATTGTGGATCATATTAAGTTTTCAAAATATGCTACCATTGTTTCTAATGAACAATAATATATTTGACACTCTTTTAGTTCATTATTGCAAAACACAATTACACTATCATTATGTGATCTTATGTGGAATGGTTTCCCAATGATAATACTAATTCTCTTAACCTTTGGTGAATGAATGGAATTGATTTTAGGGTTTTCTCTTTTATCGTTTCTACCTCATTCACCAAAACATTGCAACTCTCTTCAAGTTGTTCAAAGGATTGTACTATACAGAGATGATCAAACAAATAATCACATATGTTAGATTGGTTAGGTAAATTAAGAATTAAATATTATTGTATTCTATCAATAATAGTCATAACCAAGTGAAATATATTAGGTTGATAAACTTGTGATTAAGGTTTTAATATTTCCCATAATATTCTATCAACCCATCTATATTCCCACAAGGGGACCTAATGATTTTCATCTTGTTATTCAAGATTTGTATTAGTGCTCACAATAGGGTCTAGGAGTTTCTTGAATATATCCAAGTGACCAATTGAGTCAAAATCTAAACTGAGTTGAGTATCGAGGGGTAAGATCATGTGTAATTCACTAATAAAAAATCAAAATCCTCAAAAACCACAAACCAAAGACAAAAACTACATTAAGAAATAAAAAATAAAAAACTAGAAAGAAAACATATTATAAGTTAAGAACCAAAACATTAAGTGACCCTTTTAGATATGCATCACCAACTACCTGGGAATTGGATGAAATCAACAAATATGAAGGAGATAATTGATCTGATGCTGAAATAGCTCTAAAATTTTGTCATGGGATAGGATATCATAACATATGGATGTTTGTTGTAGGTACAACTACATTAATTTTAAAACAACATGAGGCAAGAGAAGCATATGATTACCTTGATGGAAATTCCTTGAGGATCATGGAGGTGACTACCCTTAAAGCTTGCATTTGTCAAAGAGAATAAAAGGTTACATGACTATATAATAACTAAACATGTATGAAGTTGAGTTTGTCAAATAGGATAAAACATTATATGGATGAATAATAATTAAACATGTATGAGGCTCTAGAAAGAATAAAGGGGAATAAATGAATGAGCTCCTATTAGTTTCAATAATAATGTGTTCTCTAATAAACAGGGTCGACCATGTGAAGGTGGAAGATACTTTGTCCCCTTCCCCCCCTCACATCACTCACAATTCCCCACACCCAATCATGCATAACAAATAGAAAAACAAAAATCAAAGGTAAATGAAAGAAAGAATGTTTGTGCAAATGTGTGTTTTTGTACATACAAAACATATAAGGTTCATGCATAAGAAGGTAGAAAAATAAATTTATACAACAAATAATTTATATTAATAAATTTTATCCTCAAAATGTATAATCACTTTTTTTCGTCTTCTTAATTCTCATGTAATTCTTGAGTAAATCATAAAATTCTTCTTGATCCACTTCAGCTATTGGGCCATTTGTTGGAAAATTGGTTTTCATTGATGTCAACCTTGGAAGAAGCCCTAAAGAAAATCCATGAATCCCCTAAAAGTGATGATGATGTGTCCACTTGAAGAATCCTTGAAGAGCCTTGAAGGAGCCTTGACATAAGCATATATAACTCCAAAGTGGTACCCTTATGGTGTAGATTTTAAGAATGACCCATACAATATCTGATAAAATATGGTTGTTTCCACATGATCACCTTGAGTTGTACACAAATGGAGCCTTAAAGGAGGCTTGAAGAATCCCTAAAAAAAAGTGAAGAAGCCCCTAAAGTCAAATGAAGAAGCCCATAAAACCAAGAGAATAATCCCCTAAATCCAATTGAAGAATCCCCTGAAGACAAGAGAAGAATACCCTAAAGTAAATTAAATAAGCCCCTAAGGTTGGTTATCCTTAAGGAAGAGTCAAGACCCAAACGTTGTGACCTTGGTTGCACCCCGTCATGTGGAGAAGACTCATATAAATAAGAGGAACCTCATTTGGAATTTTTATCACACCAATTAGACCTATCCAAGGAAGATGAGTGTATTTCATCCTAGAGGAGTGAATTTYGAAGGGAAGATGAAGTGAAGAAGGGAAAAAATCCAGGAGAAGATGAAGTCTTGTGATGATTTGTTCTAGGGTTTTCTTTGAAGGTCATCTTGGAATTTTCGATATAAATTTTTCTCTATAATGATTCATATAGTGAATATTGGAYGTGTTTCATAATATATAGTGAATAATATTGGGTGAKAATTTAATGTCTTGACTCATTACAGATTTGGAGTTATACGTAGTGAAACTTGAGGTTTTTTAAAACTAGGGTTTTCTTCTTCAAAACGAGTCATCTTGCCATTTTCACTATAAATTTTTTTGGGGGGATGTGTCAAGGAGAGAAAATTGGAGGAATTTTAGGGAATATATAGAAGAATATTTATTACAAGTTTCATATCTTGATTCATTACATGTACAAAGTTATACTTGTTGAAAGTTAGGGTTTGTGATTAATCTAGAAACTACTCCCAAACTGGTCTTCGAGATAAAATGATTATATCTCAAGCTTGGTATGTCCAAATTGAATTCCACTTTTTTCATTAGAAGGAGAATATATCCTAATATATATGGTCCAATTTTCAAAATAAGAAATAGAAAATTGGGCTTGTGGCGAATTTTACAAGTTTGCATATTTGAGGAATAGTTCTGAGCAGTTCTATATGCAGATTTAAGAAGTGATTTTGGGATTGTATTTGAAGGTTGAATTGATATTTTATCCTGATTTAAAATATTCCAAGGGGATTGGTGTCTTCTTCCAGTAGGTTCTTGAAAAATCAGGGAGTGAGTGCTTCCTTCAAGTTGTTGGCTGTAAAATATTGAAACTACTTAAGAAACGTTTCTATGGTTTTCTTCCAGTTGGATTTACAAGTAAAACTATGTGTGAAAAGTGTATTATTTTATGTGATGATAAATGAAATTATTTATGTTTAATGCTTATGTATTTCTTGAATGCTAAAATTGTTAAGATAACTCTATACTAATTCACCTCCCGTCTCAGTATTCTTGAATATTCTAACAATTGGTATCAAAGCGGGTTCCTTCATAGTCATTCTAAACAAAGGAAGGTAGATCATGGATAAGAAAGGAGAATTTACCAAAAATGGAACACCGTTGTTTTATGGGAAAAATTATGTTTTTTGGAGCATAAGAATTAGAGCATTTTTGTAGGCACTGGGATTTGATGTTTGGCAAGATGTAGTAAATGGATACACTACACCAACTTCTGCCCCAACAGATAATGGTGGGAAAAAACTCAGTGAATAAAATTGAAAGGATATAAATTCCATTATAAGTGGTCTAATAGGTTCATAATTCATTAAGGTTATGCGTTGTAGGCACTGAGATTTGATGTTTGACAAGATGTAGTAAATGGATACACTGCACCAGCTTCTGCCCCAATAGACAATGGTGGGAAAAAAATCAGTGAATAAAATTGAAAGGATATAAATTCTATTATAAGTGGTCTAATAGGTTCATAATTCATTAAGGTTATGCATATGCTAAAGGGGCCAAGCTTTAGACTTACATAGGACAATTTGAACATATGAGAATGAATGAAGATGAAGATATTGCAACTTATTTTCTCTAAGTTGACAAAATTGTGAATACCATAAGAGGACTGGGAGAAAATATTGAAAATTCAGTTATTGTGTAAAAGATATTGAGATCTCTCCCAATGATATTTGACCCTAAAATCTCAGCTCTAGAAGAAATCCAAAATCTGGGTACGTTGAGCATGGATGAATTACATGGAATACTTACAACATATGAAATGAGAACTATAAAGGAAAATCCATCCAGAAAGGAAGTAACTTTCAAAGCCTCCAAGAAGACAAGAAATAACAAGCCAAGGTGAAAACCTTTCTCTAACAATAGTAATGATTCACACGATGAAGAAGAAGCCAACATTGTGAGAAACATGAAAACAGGAACTGGAAAGTACAAAATTAAGCTTCCTTTCAAATTCTTTAATTGTGGTAAAATTGGCCATTTTTCTTCCAAATGTCCTTATGCAAGGGGCTCAGATAGTGATGAAGAATAAGTTCCTAGGAAAGAAAAGAAATATAAAAAAAGAGATAAGGAAAGAAATACAGAAGATTTTTTTGAAAAGAAAAGACATTATTCAAAAGACAATAGTTCCTTATCCGATGATGATCATGATAGTGACAGTGACTCTAGAAGAGTATTGTTCATGGTGTTAGAGACTCAAGAGGAAACTACTGAAAATAATGAAGGAGACTATGAAGAAGGAGAAGTGAATCTTGAGGAAATATTGATTACTACCTTAAGTGATCTAAGAATAAAAAGGAAGAAAAAAAATTCTCTTAAAGAAGAGTTAAGTAAATTGAAGGAAAGATTTCTAAAACCTAGAAAAAAATATGAAGAAGCCAAGAATACTATCATAGATCTAAGGATTGAGTTGGAAGAAGCCAAAGTGATTGAATAAACACTCAAGAGACAACTAAAATAAAAGAAAAAATTAACAGAGAATTTGGAAGATGAAATAGTCTCACCAAAAAAGAAACTATAGAAGAAGGACATGTTATCGCACAATATAAACTTTCCCAAAGCCCGGAGGCAAGTAGGATTAGATTGACATAACACAGAGGTATTCCTATCACTTCCACCCCAATAGGGTACCTCTTTCTCTTTAGGAGAAGGATAAATCCACTCCAAGGGAGACGTTTCAAGACCTATAGGGTTTGAGAAAAGGGAAAAGGTAAGGATTACCACCCCTCTCTCTAGGTCACTCAAAACAGACTTAAGTATTGTTGGATGAAGCAAAGGAGAATAAAGTGTACCTACCCCTTACCAATACAACAACAAAAGTTATGGCAGCAACAAGTGATGATGAATGCTTCAACAAGACTTCAAGTTTATATAGATGACTACTACCAATCAATGTATGAAGCAAGTGATAAACATATAGCAACAATAATTAACTAAAGACAACTATAATAACATCTAGAAAGTGCACTTGAATAGTCAATATAAAAACATATTGTGAAGTCCTCAAATGATAACACTAGTCTCATACAATTTCTAGATATATGTCAATCAAAAAATAACCTCTAACAAGATGCCAATGATAATTGTAGAAACAACAAAATACATTAATGAAAGTTGTAGTAAAATATTCAGAAAAGTATTTATAACGACAACTTGATGCACACTTTAGTCTTGGTTTATTGTACCTTTCCTTATAAAATTTCTTGATTGATTTAGGTGGTCAAACAATTTTGGATAGGCTGCAAAATTATGGTTGTAGCAGTGATTATAACAACAACAAATTAGTGGTTATTATTTCATAGATTAGGATAGCAAGTTAGTTTAGGTTAGTAGGGTATTAGGTAGAGATATTGAGTTTCAAGTTTGATGATTCTTGTGAAGAAACAAGGGTTGAATTCTAGTGCCTCTTAGGGATAAATGGAGTCAATGTGGGAGTCTCCTTCTAAGGCTGCAAATTAATGATGATACAAAAAAGTCTATGAGGTAAAAAGTCTAGGAGGAGTAGCAACTTAAGTCCTCCTAGATTTTGACCTCAAGAGACACAGTGCTAGGTTGTAGGCCATTCTAGGCCCTAGTTCCTTACTCCCTTAGACTTTCTATGTAGTAGAAATTATGAAAAAATAACCAAATGCAAACCTCTAGAGTGCAAGTAATTTAGGGCTCTAGGGTTTCACTAGTTACTAGATCAGTTTAGTGAAATCTTGGAAAATAAAAAGTAAGAAAGTAGCAAATTAAGTTTATTAATTCAAGCATTAAATACACCATGCAATTTCATAATCTTGTATGATAAAATAAAACCATACCTTAAACCATTCAATAGATGAAAAAATGCAAATTCTACTTACTTGCACCAAGAATAATCATGAGTATACGATGCGAGATCACCATAAAACTCCAAAAATTGATCCAAGTTGCAAATACAAGCCTTAAACAAGAGTGGTGCCTCACAATGTCAGCTAATAACCCTAATAGGGAACAAATTTCAGACCTCTTGTATCCAAGGACAAGTTGTTGATGAAATATGAATGTACTTTTTGTTTATTGATACCAAATCAGGCCCTAAATTTTGTTGGGTTGACTTGACCAATTTGTTACAAAAATTTAATTTTGACCAAATTAAATAAATTTGCATCTAAGATCTCCTCCAAGGGTAACGTCATTCCCTTCTAAGGTGATGTTGAGCCCCATATGCAGAGTGTTGAGAAAGGAAAGTGGAACAATGTGTCTCTAGAGGCCTAAAAGAATTCCCACACATGCCAAAATCCTCACAAATGCCTCCAAAGATGAAACCCTAGCTATGTATGAAATCTAGGGCTATCATGGTGATGTCTAGGACCCTCAAGGGATAACACCCAAGTGGGAGGAGCCTGAGACCTTAGGTTTAGGTCTTCCATAGTGCCTCCAAAGGTAACGTCCTTCATTCATCCAGTGAAAATATTCAATCTATTCTTACTCCTGGCTGGGGTTTGATCATCCATCTATGGGATTTTAGCCCCAATTAAGGTCTGAGCTAATCATTCCCTCATATGTACCTATCCACTGGGAAAGGTCATGCAACAACAACAAGTACGCCCTCCAGGGGTTCATAAGTCATAAGGATCATGGCATGTAAATCACATCTAATAATTAGATTACCTAAACATGTGCATCAAACCCCCCTTAACCCAAAACAAATTCTCAAATACGTTTTGCAATTTGACAAGTTAGTTTTGGAGAGGGTCTCATGGTGTCCGATTGGGCTAATACCCCTTAAGTTTGGGGTTTTTCCCAAGTGGAGTCTAGTCCAATTCATGTAAGTGTATGAGATGGAATGGGATAAATATTTGGGCATGGGGTGCATGTGATAAAAGGGGAGTGTAGAGTCTTACCTTTGGATTACTTTGTGGAGGGCGAGTTGCACCTTTTGATGAATGAAATTATTTCCTAGCCCATTCATTGCCTTTTATTGTTAGATTTTTTTCTTTTAATATTTTTCTCTTGTGCTTCAAGGAAATAGTTGAGGGCCATTGTCCTGGCTTGGTGACCAAAAATGACAGTGTTATCCACAAACATTTCACGGAAATGAGAAGGTTGTCTCATGATGAGACCCCCTTTCTCTCGGTTATGCCACCAAGAGCCACTACCCTAGTTTTGTGACCAGATAGATGGTAATGTCATACCGCTACATGCCCATGGTCATAATAGGCCAACTTGTGATGATACCTCTTATCCTTAAACTAGTAACTTGAGAGTTTATGTTATCTTGTGTATCCCCTTTTCTTACTGAGAAGATTTTCACTACTTTCTCAGGGATCCCTGGGCGAAGTATATTGAAGGTTTCAAAAATGGTTTTTAAATCTTACCATATACTTAATGGGATGATTATAGTAAGAAGGAAGAGTATGCTTGTTTTTCATTGATGACATGTTCATAGATCAACACGACATGAGTATGTTTGTCTGTCAACGATGGAAAGATCAACAATAAGCTCAGAATAAGGGAAGATGCAATAGTGGCAAGAACAATAGGGTAAGATTAGGAGGAATATGCAACAATGATCGTTGGATCACCATTCCCTGATACCCGATGGCCGTCAGATCTGAATACAGACAAGATGAGCCCACAAAAGAGGAGAACAAATATAAGACGTTGGATCTGAGTGCCAAGGACCTATAGTCGTCAGATCCAATATAAAAAGAAAGAAGATAAGGCCGAGTGCTATCCTTGAACACATGATACGCGAGGTCATGAAAAAATCCTAGCCATTGGAGCCAGAGGACACATGGCGAGCGATTGTAATTTCATTGACTTGCAAATTGGAGGAGTCATAGGAGCGTGATATGGGAATTCGTGATACACAAGGTCGTGAAACAATCCTAGCCGTTGGAGCTAGAGGACACGTGGCGAGCGATCATCATTTCGCTGACTCGTGAGTTGGAGGAGTTGAAGGAGTGTGACATAGGAACTCATGATATGCGAAGTCGCGATGATATTTGAGTCGTCATATCGAAAAAACGTTCTGGAACTTTGATTTGGCAAGTGAAGCGCTTGGGTGGTTGGCCCTTAGTCACCATTGGTGATCACGAGAAGGGAAGGAGATAGTCGTTAAGCTTCATTTCGGAGATCGTGTATTGGGAAAATTGTGGTGATTCATAATCAATCATCTGAAATGCGAAATCGTGAAATCACTTTCTGTTTAGCGTTTGGTCAAATCCAGTGGGCATATGGGATAAACACAAGACCATGTGGATGTAATCTAATGGTGTTGT
>SNQJ01S0020696.1:69302-87363 GCA_010110895.2 Picea sitchensis | reverse complement strand
TTGAAGCAACCGAGAATGGTCCACACATGTCTGTGTGAATTCTCTCCAGGATCACTGAAGCACGGTTGTCCTTTTCATGAAAGGTGGACTTTACACACTTCCCCATGGTGCAACCCTTGTACTAATCTAACTGAGCAAGTGTTTCCATTGGAATTCCAGTAGATATTTGCTGCATGATTTTCAAGGCTCCATGATGAAGATGGCCCAATCCCCTGTGCCATAATTCACCCTCCTCCCGGCTCACCAATTTTTCTGCCTTTCCCATCATGGTAGCGCAACCATCTACCTCTAGCTTGTAGAGATTCTTAACTCGAATCTCTATCCTCTTGACTTAACCCATTGTTTTATGTCACAGAAAAGATTTTCCAGCGCTGAAAACAACGTCATAGCCTCTGTCCACCAACATTGCGACTGAGACCAGGTTTTTCTTCAGACCTGGAACATGCATAACATTTTTTAATTGAAATGGTTTACCTGACTCCCTATGAAAGGTAATGGTACCAATACTAGTCACACTATATCGTCCATCGTCACCCATGTCTATATGCATTTTGAGATCTCTCTCCTCCAAGTCACTAAAAAACTCCTTATCTCCCGGCATGTGGAAGGAAGCGCCACTATCCAAATATCACACCGATCCCAATGCACTTGAAGCCATGCATGCAATCAAGGAGAAGTCAAGTTTGAATTGCAAGGCAAGGGCCTCACCAGTTGCAGCTCCAACAACCTTCTTGTTCTTCTTCTTCTGCGGACAGTTAGTAGCAGGATGCCCATGTTCGTGACAGTGAAAACACTTCACTTTGGAAAAATATAGCTTCGTGCCTTTAGACCCTGATTTTGAATGGAATTTCTTCCCCTTCCCTTTCCTTACCTTGGTAGCCAAAGAAAAATCCTCTTCATCATCATGCTTTGATGAAGATCCATCTCTGGTGTTTCACCTGAACTCCTCTTGCACTAGATCCGACCATAGTCGTTCCCAATCTAGCAATTTTCCCCTTCCATTGACAGAGTCTTGATAACTGTGCCAACTCCTGGGAAGTCCTAGGAGAGCCAAGCTCACCAAATCATTATCATGGACTGTTATTCCCACACTCCCTAGCTCATCCCGACATTGGAAAAACTTCGTGAGATATTTTGGAATGGAGTCGCCCTTCTCCATCTTGATCTTCTCGAGTTTATCTTTGAGCACCAATTTCCTATGGTCGCTGCTGTTTTGGAATAGATCCGTTAAAGTCTTCCACATTTCATGTGACTTTCCCATGGAGGCTTGAGACAATGTGGTATCGTACTCCCTCCAATAGGATCCTCCTCACCTTTACCACTTTCTTTTTCCATGCATCAAGATTTGTAGTGTCTGCAACATCTGGCTTAGGAACATCTTTGTAAATGAATTCCTTCAAGCCACTGTCTTTGAGTAATGCCTCCATATTGTCCTTCCAAGAAATGTAGTTCGAGATTCCCTCGAGTGCATACTCTAACCTCAAGCCATTGAAACCCATTTCGATCTTGAATCAACTGTAGCACCAAGAGAGTCTTTCTGCAAATTTGAATTATATCCAATCACAAACTCAACTTCTGCAAGCTTCTGCGCTCTGATACCATGTAGAAATTTCAATACAAATTATGTATTACCTGGATTCTCTTGATCTAACAATTATATGCCACTGTTAAATACATAATCACTTCTACTAATATTCTTGTGGAATTTAAAACACGATCGCCAATTGCAATATCAAGAAGAAAGATCAATCATACATAACAAAGATGTTGTACCAGGAAAGCATAAAGCTAAAAACCCCACTATCATATATTATGTATATCATGGATCATGAAACAATATCATACAAAACTCTAATCCAAGAGCTCTTAGTACAATACAATCGTCTCACACTATCATACAAAAATCAACAAATACATGTGCCAATTCTCTGCCTCCAGACAACCTGCCTCCTCTGCGCAATCCTTACAATGGAAAACCTGCAAGATGATTCGAATGCCTCTTGCCTAGGCTGTGCATTTCTCATGGGCACATCCACTGTGTGTGTGATTGCATGAGTGCACTTCACTCAAATAACAAATTATAGCCAAACTATCCCTTTCACCCGTTATCTCAACTGGGTCTCCACCGGATCTGACATGCATGTAGTTAACAATGGTAAATCTTCAGTTGCATGTGAGATCACTGATTGTGAATTAATTAATAATTAATTCACTGAACTCTCACTAGTGTAAGTTCAGTTACAACTAGTGCAACTGAGCTTAACTCACTTAACTGAGTTACACTACTTCACAACTCACATAACTACACTTATAACTCTGTTACAACTTCAAGTCACTTAGTTACAACTAATTCAACTTCCATGTCCCACCAGTCAACCTTTGAACTCAAATTTCCTATAGCTAACTGATTTTCCATTTCAGTTAACTATTTCCAAGTAATTATGAGAGAATAGATTAATATTTATTGTCCAACTATTATTAAGGGATAATAATAGTGGACATAGGTCTATAAATATAATTTGCTCACCATCTATAAATAGACATCATCTATAAATACAATTTGCTCATCATCTAAAAATAGACTTCCACCTAAAAATAACTTGAGGCTACATCGTAGTGTAGGTGCATAATTTTCACTAGGATCTTCTTGTTGAATCTCAACATATATGTCACCTCTACACCATATAAACTCCATATCCCGAAGCCTTCCAAAAAAACGTTGTAGTGAAAATTCCAGGAAGACTTGTTTTGAAGAAGCCAATCTTGAGGATTGTCTAGCTCTGATGCCAAATGTTAAGAACCAAATATCAAAATAGCCGATCATGTTGAATCTGACCAAGAGATCCTTGGAATAATTTGTTCGAGACAACTTGATGCTGGAAACATCTTGGCTGAATTCAAGACCAAGGAAAAGGTGAAGTGGACCCATGTCGGTCATAGAAAACTTGTCATGCAAAATGTCTTTGAACACAACAATTGTTGAGGCTGAACTACCTATGATTAATAGATCATATACATATAACACTAAGATCAACGGAGACTCAACATTTCTCAGCATAAACATTGGGATTTGATTTACATCTAATGACATATTGAGACAACAAGTATGAGTCCATTTTAGAATACCATGCTCTAGAAGCCTACTTGAGGCCATAGAGTGACTTTTTGAGTCGACAAACTAGAGATGAGTTCTATATGTACTCACGAGGCTGATCCATGTAGATATATTATGAGAGATCACTGTGAAGAAAGGATTTCTTCAGGTCCATATGTTGAACTTCCCACTCCCTGGTTGTTGCAATGGTGAGGGCCAACTGGGTGGAGTCCATCTTTGCCATTGGAGAAAATGTCTCATCATAATCAATTCCGTGGATTTGTTGAAATCCTTTGGAAACCAATCTTGCCTTGTACATGCTCATATGTTTCTTTCTTTCTTTCTTGGTCCTATAGACCCATTTGCATATGATAATATTTTGACCTGATTGAAGCAGAACCAAGTCCCAAGTCTGGTTCTCGATGCGAGAGTTGTACTCCTCATTCATAGCTGCTTCCCATAAGGGATTCCCTTCAGCCTCTGCATAGGTATGAGGGTCTGAAGCTAGAACCATGTAGCAATGCATGGAATTACTAGTTCTATAGTTGTAAGTGTATGTGGTGCCTCCTCAAATTGGGATCTTTTCCTCCTTAGATCTCCTGGGTCCCCCATAAGATCACATGTTTCCTGTAGGGTGGAATGTGCCCATTTGGGTCTTGGATCTGAATATTCACATGCATGCTCACGATCTTCCGAATTTGATTCTAAAATGAGATCTGAAATATGATTTGAATGGGAGGATGCATCATCTCTGATGTCTGGTACCAGAGGAAGTACAAAAGTCTCTACACGTGGCTTTTGAGGTGCATGCATGGGACTTTCTTCAAACTGGACACTCCTCTCATTGGCGAGCTTGTCCATTGAAGGATCTATCAATATTTATCCCTTCGTACCTTTGGGATAACCCACAAATATGTCTACTATGCTTCGAGGATGCAATGAATTTGTCTTTTATAAAGGTACGCGGGCCCATGCGTATGATCCTAAGATTCAAAAGTGAGTGACTTCCGGTTTGATACTGCTTCAGGCTTCAAAAGGTGTCATGTTCTTCACATATCTGTGAGGAGATAGGTGAGGAGATATGTTCTGTATGTAAGTGGCATAGTTAAATGCTTCAACCCATAATTTAGAGGGAAGGGACCTTGCATGTAGCATGCAATTGGCCATTTCCTTGAGAGATCGATTCTTCCTCTCAGCTAATCCGTTATGCTGCAGAGTGTATGGAATTGTATATTGTAGCTGTATACATGTCTCATCAGAAAGATGTTGTACATCCTTGTTTACATACTCCACCCCATTATCTATGCAGAGTATCTTGATCATCTTCCTTGACTGCTTCTTTGTGTGCGCTTTGAAATCCCTGAGATGCTCAAATTGTTTGGATTTATGCTTGAGAAAGTATACCTAAGTGTGCCTTGAGTAATCATCAATAAAGGTTAGCACATATTTTGCCTTGCTGATGGAAGGATGAGGGAAAGGACCCATGAGGTCACTGTGAACAAGCTCCAAGGGAGAGGAGGCCCTCCAAGCCTTCCCTTTCTCAAATTTATCTTGCGGATGTTTTCCAAGAACAAAACCTTGACAGACTCCTTTAGAAAAGTGTATGTTCGACAAGCCTTTGACCATTCCCTATTTGCTGAGTTGTTGTATGTACCTGAAATTTAAGTGACCAAATCGTTCATGCCAAAGTCTACTATCATCATTGGAATGAGTTAGTAGCAATGTGGAATTAGATTTAGAAATACATTTGGAAAATGTGTACAATTTAGATTAGTGATTTACCTCACCAACAATAATCTTGGAGTTGTATTTCATGTCATATATGGTCACGAAATCATGTGTGAATTCCACCCTTTTCCATGTGTTTGTATGTGTTATTTTGTAGACAGAGAGTAGATTTACAGAGAGTTTTGGAACATGCAAGACATTTTTTAAACTTCCATTTTGGAGATCTACTCTCCCTTGTCTAGTGACTTCTACTGGGGAATAATCACCCATGAGAATGAGAAGACCTGTGCATGCCATTAAAGATAGTTTTATGGCACTTTGTCTCCCGAATTCTTCTTGGCATTCTCAAGAATGTAGTCTCTATTACCCCCATGACTAGGTGTAACTAGAGAATATCATGTCTCGAGGCCCACAATGGATAAAATGATCTACACCATGATGATGATCATCATGTCCATAGATGGTAGCCCAGTGGTCCCCCTCATTCAACTTTACAACTATAGGTCAACCAAGGCTCATCACATCCAAGTAACCTAGAGTATGGGAGATGGTAAGACATTGTCACCATGAGGTATGCTAGTCCTTTTTTCATACAAAGGTTTTTGCTTAATTTGTCGAGCATGTGGATGAGTATCTTTGATTGAAGTCGGATAATGGATCATTTGTTTAGGAAATTGTGTCAGTTTCCTCGTTTCACCTTGGTGGTCAACTTCTGTGCCCTAGTCCTGTGTTGTTACTGTTCAGGGAAAAGGGGTAACACTGGGGGACCCTACCAAGGGTAACATTCCACTCCCTAACATACTTAACACCTTCCATCTTAAAGCCTTTTATATATACTAAACTTCAGTAATGGGTCATGGTCCATTCTCTCATGAGAAGAAGGGCCTGAAGGCTCAAAGTTTAATGCAGCTACTCTATATCTATATGTTGGAACCCAAAGTTTTTGGGTTAAATCCTGTGTGTGTACAAACAAAGTTGTGTGTGCACATTCCAATTTTTGTCCATTTTTTTCTCAAAGATTGACCATAAGTGCACATCTGGCCGATTTTTGTTAGTGTGCTCCAAGATTAAACTTTACCAAGCGCGCGCCGGTCCGAGTTTTGTCAGTTGCGTTATAAATCAAGAAGATGGCCATCAGAATCAAGAAAGGAATCATCGAGAAATATGCCCGAATGATTACTGCCAACAACATAACAAGATGTGGGACAACTAGAGGATGAGCTGGCCAAGAAATTAAGATCTCCTTGATGCAAAAATCCTATGTGGAACGATGGCAAGAGCAAGAAGCGTGTGAGGCAATCATCACTAGAGCGAGTGGAGCAGAGCAAGAGAAACATAACTCCCAAGCAGGAGAGAACTATAAAGGGAAGCAAATACAACAAAGTTAGAGTTATATGTTAATTGGATAATACATAGAGTCATTCATGTCGAGCTCAATCGGAGCTTGTTGTAATATTGTGTTTCTTTTGAATATACACAGAGTTTGTTGTAAATTTGTTGTATGAAGAGGTCATGCATTGTGCACTATGTTGTGTCTTTGTGTACTTTTTTAAGGAAGATATGAAGCTCTATTGCTATCAAGTACAACGTTGCTTAATGTGTACCGTGTATTTGTGTTGAATGGAATGAAAGGAATGATATGCTGAGGTAATTCTGGTCTACCTTGTGTCTATCATGTGTTATCTGAATATGGTTGTATATTGTTTTAATTCTTATTCCTCACGAGTTCTCATATATGAATTGCACATATACTAGTTGAGATGGATAATTGTATGTTTATCCTTCATCCCCGTCAGAAGACCTTATGGTCTCTATGATCCTCTCTGCATCTCAGGTGAGACCTTTCTTGACTTTGACTGAGAATTGATATGCTGATGCTTTGGGTTATCTCAAGCCCCCATGGTATCAAAAGGAAAACTAGGGGTTCAGAATGAAAAAAGTAGCAAGGAAAGGGTATCTCAAACTAGCAAGTGCTCCCTCTACAAAGGCACTCATAGAAATGGATTCAATGATACCATGAGCCATGAAGGAATCCTTCAACCATATCATTTTTCACACTTACTCTTGATGGGTTTTTACTTTCCCTTGTCACTCTTAGGACCTATCCCTCTACCTAGGTTATTTTATTTCATGTCTAGGTGGCACACCTAATAGAATTGGATGAAATCCCTCCCATACCTAAAATTGACAACTCACATGGGGTCCTCGGTTGGTGTGATGCTTGAAGGGGATACTGAGGTAAATTGTCTTACATGGCTTATATATTAAGTTTCATCTTACTTTTCATGTTTTAAGGATTGATGTGTCATATGAACTTTGGTTAACCTTATTTTTATACTTTGACTTATTTTGGATAGCCCTAACATGGTTATTGAGGGAGGTCCTGGGGCTTGAACCTAGGACATTATGCCTTTATTGCAAGACTTTGGCACGTGTGATTGAGAGTAGTGGGTCATCCAGTGATTCACCACCCTCATAAAATGGCTCTCACATTCTCATAACCCTGAATGATGGACATATGGGCTTGGATTAGTCATCATGGAACACAGATGGGATGGAAGCCCCACTGGCTGGGCAGAGTACCCCAGGGCCTATTTACCCCCAGGATCAGGGATGTTGCAACAACAGACAGTCAGAGATGGTGCATATATGACATGAAAATCCCTAGAGCATGGAGGTTGGCCCTCTCATGGTGATGATGTCACCTTATAGGGTTTGACATTGCTAGGGTTTGATGGATGGATGGGTACCTGAGACAATTTTGCATGGCCTTGGGTGAGGATACACCCCACTTGACATTCATTTCACCTTGGAGGATTCCACGTGGCATTTGGAGGCTTGATGCCACCTTATTTGGCCTTGACATCTCACACGTGTGGGTTATTTTGATTTATTTTTTCTCTTTAACATTTTGTAAAGGGATAAATGAGGGGTCGGCCCCACTTCTAATTCGTTGATGACATTTCATGTGGAAAAATTTATTAGGGTAGCCTCATGTAAGAAGGCTGCCCTCACTTTCATTTTTAGGATCATATTTTCACCCACCATTGTGGGTAACTTCTGAAATTTTATCCCTCTAAGGGTTACTAGCCTTTTCTAATCTCATGTGCTTGGCTTGGAGAGGTCTCTTGTGGATGGATTTTCTGATTTTGGATGAATATTTCTAAAATCAATGTTACATTCTCTTGGTTTCTTAGTGAAGTAAGTAAATTTATCCAATTTATGTTCATGCTATTAATGTTTATGGTGAAATTGGTTATTTTATTGTAAGGAATCTTGTTGTTGAAACCCTAAGAGGGGAACATAAATGCTTCTTCCTCTCACAAGGTGATATTTATCTAAGAATTGGTTAATTTTCCTTGCTAGGGTTAGAACCCTAAATCCCTAAAGTGATTTCACTTTAGGATTTTAGCCCTATACTTTTGATCTTTGACCTAGTTGAAGCTACAAGAAGGGAGGAACAACTTCTAGGGCCCAAATGTGCTTGCACCCTGGAATTTGTTCTCCTCAAGCATCAAAGCCTAAGGCTCAAATGTGCTTGCACCTTAGGGTTTGAATCCTACCTCTTGGTTTCAAGGTGGCCAATACTCAAGCTTGGTTTCATTTGAAAGACTCCATAACCCTTAAAAGGCACTAGTCTCAAAGCATTCTCATGGTGAATTGATTTATGCACACACTCTCTCTCTCTCAACACTCTTAAGTTTTCTACTAACTTTACTAACACTAACATTGGAAAATTCATTGAATAATTTGTTGTTGTTATAAAGAGTTTGCTAAAACCATCTAAAATTCATTTATTTGTTACATACATTGATCTATTAGTGGCTTAACTCACTCATAATTTACCTTCGACAATTGAATAATGTTTTATTGGATATATGCTTAATTTTCTTGGTCAATTGTGGTATTTTTGAGCATAATTTATTGATGTTGTTACAGGTTATTTACTATTGTTATAAGACTAATCTACTACTATAGTTTGAAACAACAAGATCAAATCTAACTTGTCTAGTGTCTAAAAGAGGTGTTTATTGCATACTTCGACTTAGGAAATCATTATATATATGCTATAAGGTGTTCTTGTTCCGGGAAGGTACCAAAACAACCTCATACCTCTTCTACTTCCTTGACCTAGACCAATCATTTGGTGATCAAGATAGGGGACGATAGGCTTGGCTACTAAACTTGATATTTGATCCCTTGAGGTCACCAGGGAAGCCTCCCTTGTGGTGGACCTCTTCTATCACTAAAATGAGGGAAGTCCCTACTAAGGTGATAGTGGTAGGTTCTTCCATATTTACGCGAGATTTGGGGATCTTCTGTTGGGATTTGCACAAGTAAAAATCCCACAATAACAGTCCCCAAGATTATTCTGCTGGAGTGTTTATGTCATGAGGTCTATGGTTTTCTTCATGAAAGATGATTAATAATGGTAGCCTCGATTGCAATAACTGCACTTTGTTTTCCCTTGCTTTCCCTTTCCATTTTTGGAGCTATAGGAGTCATTAGAGGGTTTGAAGTTGCCTCCTTTTTTTGGATCTAGATCCTTCTTTACCTTTCTTTTCTGTTTGGATTTCAAGTTGGATTTGCTGCTCTCATGCACAACAAGTGCATGCACTTTGGAGCTCTTGATTGATCCCATTTTGATGAGCTTATATTGATCATGCATTAGGGACTCAATGAATACACCCAATCTAGGTAATGTCCAGGATGCACCCGATGCAATCCTCATTGTATGAATGTGGAGACAAAGATGACATATTTTGGAGCCAAATTTGGTAGAATAACAATAATAAACTATTTTTCTTGCTTTGATTTATCGATCTTGCATCGTTTTAGCTGAAGGAATAAGGATTTGAACTTCATGAAGAAGTTCTGGATATTCTCAAAACTACTTGGTGTTAGGAAATGAGGACACTTCCATGCTAAACCTAGCAAAAGAGAGGAATAAAAACATAATCAAGAAAGTAATGACAAAGCAAACACACAGTACACAAAGATTTTACCCTGGAAACCCAAACCGGGAAAACCAACATTCCTTGAGCATTCTGCTCTCTTGTTGTCTTATTCATTTAGAATAAAAGGTTACATGTCTAACCTTGGTCCACACCTAAGACACAATTGACATCATACCCTCTTGCTTACACAAGAACAACCTTGTAGCTAATTCGACTTACATCCACATGACCAAGAACCTCTATGATTTCATCTAAATATTAAATATCTTTGCTTAACTTTTACAACATTACAACACACCTTCTTTATAGGCTTTACAATAGGAAAAACCCTGAATAAAAGTCACCCAAAAATGGTTACATATCTATACATATCATTGGCTACAAATCCCACAAATCTCGAGATTCTGTTACAGTTGACTACCAAGTCGGATTACCAGTCAATCGTAATTTAGTCTTCAGTCAGTTGCCACACGCCCGCCTATTGACCTCTTTTCAGTTAACCTCTTCAACTTGCTATCGATTTCTTTACCATGTCAAACCACCTCGACCTTTGACTTCAACTTTACCCGGTCGAACCACCTCAACCTTTGACTTATTGTCGATCCACCTCGACTTCGACTGTCAGTCGATCCACCTCGACTAGACTTTCACTGCAAAGAATATAACAACCCAACATTCTCCCACTTGTTGTTTTCTTTGATGAAATCGTGAGACCCTTGAACTCTCATTCACAGACCTAGGGAAACAATTCCCATTGTCTCATTGCACCAAGAGAAATTCACAACACTCACAGATTTAGTCCAATAGTCTGCTATGTTTTCTAATGTGTGTACTTTCTCTAGCAGGACCTTATTGCTTTCCACCATGTTTTTCATGAAATGGTATTGTACATATATGTGCTTAGTCTTAGAATGATAAGTTGGGTTTTTTGCTAGAAATATTGTGCTTTAACTCTCACAACTTATCTTCATATATTTCTGCTCAAACTCGATTTGTGAACACAACCTTTGTGGCCATATTGCTTCTTTGCTTCCATGAGTCGCTGCCATGTATTCATCTTCTGTTGTTGACAAGAGGGCTATGGTCGTCTGTCACTTACTCATTTATCTGATTACTCCAATAAACACTTTGAACACATATCCATTGGTCGACCTCCGTCAATCTAGATCTCCAGCCCAATCGGCGTCGAGAAAGCCATGTACATTTAATTCACTGTCACCTCTAGGTTTTATTTGATAGCATATAACATAATATTTTGTTCCACACAAATACCTTAATACTCTCTTGAAAACTATCTAGTGCTCCTTCCCATGTGTCGACATGTATCTACTCAACACTCTCACTACATGGGCAATGTCTGGTTGAGTGTAGACCATTTCATGCATTAGACTACCAAAAAAGCTTGCATAGGGAACACATGGCATGTCCTCTAATTCCTCCCGTGTCCTTAGACACTGTTCAACAGTGAGCCTTGCTCCCACAAGAATTGACACCTTCAAAGGTTTGCAATCCTACATGTTGAAACATTTCAAAATTGTTTCAATATACTTCGTCTGGTTCAACCAGAAATTTCTAGCTGCTTGATCTCTCTTAATCTTCATTCCTAGAATAAAGTTTGATGCACTGAGATACTTTATGTCGAAGTTGGAGGATAATTTCTCCTTCACCTCCTTTATTGCATCCATGTTGTTTCCAATCAGCAATATGTCGTCTACATACAATGCTACATATATGAAACACCCACCTTCTTCTTTGGAATATATGCAATGATCAACTTTGCTTCTCACAAACCCCAAAGTAAGGATGTATGTGTCGAACTTTTGGTACCACATCCTTGGTGATTGCTTTAGACCATAAAGGGATATTTTCAGTTTGCACACCAAATCTTTCTTGCCCTTTACTACAAATCCTTCAGGCTATTTCATGTAGATTTCCTCTTCCATGTCCCCATGTAGGAACATTGTCTTCACATCCATATGCTCTATCTATAGATCAAATCCTGTAGCTAGAGACAATAGTACTCTAATGGAATATAATTTTGCAATAGGGGAAAAAATCTCAACGAAGTCGACTCCTTCATCTTGGGAATATCCTTTCACTACCAGTAGAGATTTGAATTTCTCGACTTGACCTACTGTGTTCATCTTCTTCTTGAATATCCATTTGCTATCGACAAGTTTTCTTCAACTAGGTAATTTTACTAAGTCCCTTGTCTCATTATTGTGCAAGGATTCCATCTCTTTGACCATGGTTTCCTTCTAGAGTTGTCCCTCTGCAGAGTCGACTGCCTCCCCAAATGACTTGGGATCTATTATCGCACAAATTGTAGGTTGTGAAAAGCTGGACCCAAACCACAATATGATGACAACTAAGATAACACCTACCCACTGCCACCTTAGATAGATATTCCCATCACTTTAGAGATGAATTATTCACCTCAAGGGGGGAATCCCAGTGACCCTAGGGGAAATAAAATGGAAGATGAAGAGATGATGGAGTGCCCCCCTACAATTCAATGATGGAAGGTAAGAGGAGCTTGGAAAGAGTCTCGTAGATGGTAGAATATGTGCCACAATGTAGAAGACCTACCAAGATGTGATTGTACTTGCCCGAGACACCAGGAAAATAAAGATACAAGCCCAATATTATGTTGGACAAGCATGTTAATATTAATTTCCCTAATTGAAACAACAAAAACTAATATGTATTATCAACAAAGAGTAATAATATCTAAAAATAAAGTTGTTAAAATTCTAGTTAAGATTTGCAAGAGACAAGCTAGCAATGACTAGTTTAACTCAAGATTGAAAGAGCAAGACTTCAACATGAAAGTAAGGTTGTTATAAAAGTGTATTGCAAAGATAATTATCAGCCTTATGGATGTAGAAAACAAGTTGTTACATAAGCATATTCAACCACTAAATTCTACAAAGAGCCCACCCAAAAGATGTGCTGAGATTAGTAGATTATTGTGGCAAACTTTTAGCAAATTCTAATAGTTGAAATGTGAGTTATTAAGAGATTAGTATTAGGTTTTCTACATCCCTAATGGTTTTATATTAAAAGTTATAACATCTCCAAGAAGACTAAGAGAACCAAGACACCCTATAGGGTTTGGAAACCTCAAGACATCCACAAAATAGTCCAACTTAAACAAGATTGATATATGACCAAAACACCTTACCAATGCAAACACTTTTACTTCTCCAATGAAAAAATTAGATTAGTGCCTTTATAATAGGGTGAATGGAGTCTTTAAATCACAATTTAGATCAACAAGATCCAGAGGGGTGTAAATCCTCTTACTCCCTAGGGTATGCCAATCAAACTAAGGTAAATCTAGGAGGGTATACACACTTGTATTTCTCCTACAACCTTGTCCAAGAATGACTTATAAACTTAACAAATGAGATAAATCTTAATGGAGGGTTTATGAAACATACTCCTCCTAGGTTTTCAACCAACAATAAGCAAGAACAAGCAAGAAATAACTAACAAACACATATTTTTCCTTACCAATTCAAGAAAGAGAGAGATCAAACCCTAGTTCACCAAACATTTACCATTCAAGAGCAAGAAAAGAAGCCTCCAAGAGGTGCACACCACATAGCCTTATCTAATCACCAAGATATAACACCAAAGAGCATTTTCACAAGAGAGAGATAACGAAAATTCCCAAGGGGGCGCAAATTTTAGCCAACTAGCTTCTCACAATCGGAGAGCTATGATTAAAATTAATTAGAGGCGACCTTTATTTATACAATTCATCTAAGACATAGTTTGTCCACATAACTTAAAGTAAACCATAAAATAAGGGGACAAAAACCCTTACTTCTCCCCTTTACACAAAATAATACTTTTTAATTTATATTTTGCACATAAGCAAAACCCTAAAGTAAGATGTCACCCTTCTAGGGTGACGTTTTGGCACTTTTGCAAGTCGTTGGAGTAGGAGATGGCTGAGATAGGCCTCCAAAGGCCAAGTGTCTTCGATCCAAGCCTCTTCTCCAATGATCCATGGCTTTCTTCCTTCAAAACATGCAAAGATTCCTGAACCACCACCAAACCCTAGCTCTATTATGATGTCAAGCCCTCAAGGGTGACGTTTTGGCCTTGTTAGGAAAATCATTTGGGTGGTAGGGGATAGGTTAGGTACTCCATGATGTCTTCTAAGCCTCCAAAGACATGTCTTCATCATCCAACATGCGGGCCCTAGTATCCAACCCGTGGGATTCAACCCCCATGGAAGCCCAAGCTAGGCTGGTTCCTCCAAAAATGTCCACTAGTTGGATCATGCAAAGACAAATGGATACACCCTCCAAGGATCTCAAGTCAAATGCATCATGATGAGTAAATAAAATCAATAAGAGAGCCACCTAAGCATGTACATCCAAAACCACCTCATCAAATTAAACAATTTCTTAAAGGCCCTATGCAACTTACCAAGTTTAGGTATGGGAGGGTTGACAAGATGACCTATTGGCTGAATCGTCCCTTGGTTCAAGGAGAATTTCCCATTTGTAACCCCCCTCTAAGACATGTGGAAACTATGATCTAGATGGGGGAAATAATTTTGGGCATGGGGTTCATGAAATACAAGGGGTTGTAGTGTCTCATTTGTGGGTGCCTTTCAAGAGGGTGTGTTGCACCTTCATTTTCAATGTGTCATTTTTCCAAACCCATTTAATGCCATTAATTAATTGATAATCCAAAACCTTGGGTACTTCCCATTGGTGAATTTATTAGCTTGGGGGGTAGTACCACAAGGCCACTTGAAGCTAGAGGTACACATAGTTCCATATGAAAGGAAAGAAAGGGACATCACATAAGTCTACACACCTCAACAAGTGGGGACATTTATATAATATTAATTTTCTTTTGCAGGTCTTTGATTTTTAAGGAGAAGCATTTCATTTCTCTCAAGACCTCTTTGGGCGAGCATATAGAAGGTTCATAAGTAGGATTTTTTTATTTTTCCAGTTATCTCCCCATCAAGCCTTCAACCCCTTCTTCCCATGAAATGAGGGACAACCCCTTCTTGGGTCAATACACCAGAAAATTCAAAAAGGTAAGGAGATGAGTGGATGAAGTGTGGAAAGTGACAAGCATGGTCGGGAATGGCACGATGACTCTTCAAGGGGACCTCCTAGTAGTAAAACCATCCCTAAGGGTGACCACTTATTAGGATACAATGTCAACCACCAATGTGAAACATGGTAAAGAGAATAAGGTCCAAGTAGGCGTTACATAATCAAAAGAAGTTCTAAATGCAACAAACTCAAATGCCTCAAATATTGAAATAACACTCACCATAATACTTGGCTTGTACCTCATGGAGCAGGACCCAATGTTTTCTGGACCAAGCTAGTGTGGTGGATACCATCGTGATGAACCTAGAGCTATGGTGGTAAGGTGGGTCTATGTCTGTGCAAGTGGACAATGTTGGTCAAGATGTCTCTCGGTACTCCATGTCTGCAACTTGAGGGCCTTGAGACATCATCTCCTTAGTTATCCCTAGAAGTTGGGGATAACATTTGGCTCCTACTTGGGGACATGTACTTGACGTAGAGTGCATGAGAACCACAACATCTCTTGGGGACCTGTGCCTACACTAAAGAAAAACACTATAAAATCTAGAGTGGTTATATCACCCATCATCCATATATATCAAAATAAAAAATGAAATCTAATCTAGAAAATATTTTTTTTAGGATTTTTTCAAAAAATTTAAACTAAACATGAAATCAATATGAAATTAGAACTAAATGAAATATGAAATGAATCTAAACTATCATGAGCAATGAAGATGCAAATGTAGGAAATCAAATGACCTACATAATTACCTGTGGTCTGGGCCCTGAAGAAGTCAGGTGCTCTGAATGTAGGGCCGGAGAAGAGACCTGTCCATTGGTAAGGGAATATTTCTCTCGTCTAAAGATGTCAAATATTACTTCTCCTCTTCAGACTTATTCTTGACGATGTAAGGACCAAGCCATGAAATTTCATTCTTCTGGTCATACTTAGGCTTTCCCTTCTTCTTGTCCCACATGAATGCAATAATTCCTTCACTGTAGTTTATTTAAGGTACATCCTCAATGTAAGAATAGGAAGGAGGTTTTGTGTTGACTGCATTTTTGATGACTTCTTCACATTCTTTATCTTATTTCTTCAATGTTTGGATATACCCTAGCTCTTTCCCTTGGAACCTTACAAGTTTTTCTTTGTATTCATTTTTCCTTGGGAGTAGCATGTCTATGCAGACCTCTTGCATGAAAGGTAAATCCCATGGATTGTACTCAATGGTGTTTGGAACCTCCTCAAACTCATCCATACTTGTATAATTAGGGCCATTGGGATCTATCACATGCTTTTTAACTTGATCTCGACTATATAACACCTCAAAGGTGCACTCTCCCATGGGTATGTGTGCATGGGTGAGATCCATGCTGAGAAAACCCTCAAGAGCGGTGGACCAACTCCTTGATAATAACATCCCCCAAGCATCTGAGACATCAATTACTACCACATTCATAAGGAGGATGATATGTGAAAAATCAATCAAGAAGACCTCAATGTTCTCACATAACCCATAAACCTTGACCCTTTCAGAATCAATGCCGCACACATTTCCATAAGGTTGGGTCGTCTTCAAACTAAGTTGTTCCATCACCTTTAAGGACATGAAATTTGTTGAGGCCCCAAAATCCAGCATACAATTGTTTAGGTGGATACCATTCATGGCTAATGAAATATAGAAAGGAGGATTGTTTTCCTTTTTTCGATCGAGATACATAGTGTTCAAAATGATTGGATGATCCTCCTTTCCGGCTGACACCTGTAATAACTTCAAGAATTCCCTCCTTACAGAATGGATTTTTCACATCTCTGTCATAAGGATTGTCATATTCAATTTTACAAACATGGATGAAACGTCTATGTTAAACTGAATCTCATCTGTGGGAGATGGCTTTGGAAGCAACTCGTGTACTGGATATGGAAGTGGTGGTACCACCTTCTCGGAAGATGGAGGAGGAGTGGTAGGTTGTGATGGATGGGATCAAGCTTTATTTATTCTAGTGTATATCAAATACTTCCTCTTCCTTAATTCCTTCCTTTGATTGTTTTTCAACTTATTCAAAGCCTGGAGTCTCCCCTCTCTTTCTCCCTATCTTCTGGCTTTGTCGATATGTTCCTATGTGACCTCTTCCTCTTGGAAGTTGTAGATCATATCCGTGAAATTCATACTATTAGAAGAATCTTTGTCTCATTGGGGACACTCATCATCTCGATGAGGCTCTTGGCACAAAGAACACCATGGTGTTTGTTCTGTGTCAACCATTCCAACTAGTTTCAAGGTATAAAGGGCCTTTATCTCTTCTTGAGGCTTGGGTTTCCAACCTTTGGTGTCCCTTTGCTGCCTAGTAAACTGAGGTCTGGGGGCAGATTGATTTCTCTCCACATTGGTTAATCGGCCCATGATTTGATTTTGTGCTTGGACAAACTGAGTACTCATCTGATCTATTTTATGAGTCAAGAGGGAAATTGGACCAGGAGCACTACTACTGGAATCCTTAGTCTTTTCTTCTGCATTGACAAGAGGATATTGGAAAGGGTCAACCTTTGATTCAAGAAGATTTTCTTCAATCTCCGCATTGTACTCTTTGGCTTGTGCCAAGGAGGTGGGCTTATTGTCCTTCAAAATGAAACAAAATTTCCCATCGAGTGAATTTATATAGAGGAGACAAACAACTGCAATTGTAGGATGCAAATCTGTCAGGATTTGACTGTACAATTTGTCGAACTTGGTGTCAAATTCACTCACCGTCTCATTCTCCTTTTTCTTTATCTGACTGAATTGAGCTATAATCATCCCATTATCCTTCTTCGTTGTCCATCTGTTTTTGAATAACTTGGAAAAATCCTCATAAGATGCTATATGATTGTTAGGTAGTCCTTTGAACCATCTTTGAGCATCTTCTGTCAAAGATGAGGCTAGTGGCCTCATTGCTACATCCTCATGTTCCACTTTGGCATTATCCCTGTCTCAGCCTATGGTGTAAAGATGATCATCTGTAGTGGTGACATTATTGTAGAAAACAAAATGACAAAATCAACAAGTACCAAGTTCTGTCATACACTTATAAACCTAGAGATAAATGTCTTAAATGAACTCTAATATTTATTACCCTCATTCATAAAATACCATAAGCAAAAATACGCATTGCTAAGAACTTTTGCAACAAAATAAACACAATGAACAACAATCAATCAACCATGAAAT
>SNQJ01S0020696.1:1392-69292 GCA_010110895.2 Picea sitchensis | reverse complement strand
ATTATATCTTGTTTGGAAAGAGGATTTGAGTTCCTGGAGATTTTCAACCTCCCTTTTCAACCTATTAATCTCTGTCTCTTGCAAATTCATTTCCTCCATGGACTTTGCTAGCTCCACAGTTTTTTCCAGTGCTGTCAATGGGGATGCTGATGGAATTTATGCTATAGTGGTTGTTGGAACTACTGTTGTACTTACTTCTGCAATGGGAACTGCACTCAATGATATGACTTCCATCCGTGTCATTTGTTCCTTTTCTTTCAATAATATTTCCAACTCTATCTCCATTTCTCTGAGCTGTGCATTCTGCTGCATGATAAGCTTCAACAATTCTTCTTTCTCGTTTTTGGCTTCAACTACCTCTTTAGCTTGTGAATCCTCTGTTGGTGGCAGTTTCAAATGTTTTCTCAAAGATACAATGTCAACATTCTTTTTCTTCAACATTTCCTCTGCTGCTTTAACATTCGAGGGATCATACCCAATCTTAAGCACCAACTCCTCTAAGGATTTTATTTTATTATCCTTTGAAAAAGAGGATATCTTCTCCAACTTCAATTGGGTCTAAACATTGCTTAAAGACACCTGTAACTTAGCTTCAGTAGAGGAAGCATGTGCTAATGTGGAGAAGACCATTTCTCCAATCTGTCTATGCAAATCCATCTGGTCAGCTGCATGAACTTGTTTAGTGGCAAAAACAACATTTGACCTCTTGTAGTCAGTGATCTCTTTAGGGTGAGGCATCCATGCTTGTAGGAATTCCAGATGCATTCTTCCTTTCTCTGCATCAAAGGCTGGCAATAGTCCATGCTGTGCTGTGGAAGTTTTCTTCTAGAACTGGGAGTAAGTGCTATTGGTCATTATCTGGTTCTTCTTTTTAATCATATAATATTTCTCAAAGATGCTTACAGGTGCAGATCCTTGTGGAGTTTGGGTGGTCACAACTATTTCTGTCTGTTTCTTCAAAGAAGAAGTTGACACCACCTGCTGTCTCCTCTTAATCACTGTGGCAGAGTAGGGCTCTTCCTCACCAGACACGTGAGTAACAGGAGTGGTTTTGGGTTTCTTGCTGTATACTCAGAATTCTTCTGCTGATACCTTAGTGATTGAAGGTGAATCATCTTTTCTTGGCCTTTTTCCCTTGGGTATCTGAGGAGTAGTAGTCGATGAGATAGATACTGAAAGAGATTCCTATGGATCTGTATCAACCAGAGTATTTATTTCCCATTCTGTCTGGTTCACATATTTTTCGATTTCTAGCTTGAGGGTGTGGGCATAGGGAAAACTTTTGTTCTTGGACCTCATCTTTGCAATGATCCCACTGGGGTCATATCTCCAAATAAAACTAGTGCTGAATTTCATCTCCTTCAACAATTTGTCTGCCTCTTCCCCAACAGCTTGACTGTTGTAGATAAATGGGCCTATTTGTCCTTTGATCCTCATCTGATGTTTTTTCTTCAGAGACACAAAATGGATGTCATCTGAGTTTATCATCTGACGAATATATTCCAGTGCAAATATTCGAATAAACACATACTTAGGCAATTTGTATGGAGCTAGTTCACACCCATACACTCTGATTTTCGTGTGATTCTGGTATAGAAACCAATCTCCAATCTTTTCCAAATCTGAAAGGTGCATAACTCTTTGAATTTCTTCATTTATTCTCGGCTCAAGTCTTCCACTAACCATGCCTACAACTGGATGATAAAACAATTCAATGAATTGTTTAAAAGTGAACTTAGTGGAGTTTCTCCTGAGCAATGACGTCCATAATGTGACTGATTGAGGTTTTCCTTCCTTGTCCATCTTCTGCATTGAGAAAGAGAACCTATCCGCCTGAAAAAAGACGAACATGTAAGCCAGGATGGATGAGTACCAGAACATGCCCTCTGTGGTGAACTTTGAAAACTTCTCATGAATCTGCTTTTGAGAATGGTAGGGTAAATACAATAGATACTAAAGAAATCAATGAAAATGATGTAGATTCTGATATCCTGCAATTGAAAAATAATGTGTTACCTAGAGGTTTAGTTCTGTTGGAAGACTTGTTTGATTTTAACGATGTATCCAAAAAACCGAAAATTGAAGCTAGCGGTAAAGAGGTTGAAGATTGCAACATAGGAATAGAAGAAAACCCCAAAATGATAAAACTGTCTAAATCACTGCCACCATAGAAAACAAGCAAATACATTGAACTTTTTAAGGAATATATAGATGTTTTTGCCTAGGGATACGAGGACTTAAAATCCTATGACACAAGCATCATGCAACACCGGATTCCCATAAAAGAAGAACATAAACCTTTCAGACAGAAACTTAGGAGAATTAATCCCAAGTTGCTTCCCTTGATAGAGAAAGAAATCAAGAAGATGTATGATGCCAAGATTATAGCCCCGTTGAGGTTTTCCAAATGGGTTTCTAATCTAGTTCCAACCAGGAAGAAAACTGGTGAGATTAGGCTCTGTATAGATTTCAGAAATCTGAACAAAGTCTCCCTCAAAGACAATTACCCTTTACCCAAAATGGACCATATTTTACAAAGGGTGGTCGGATCTAGTAGGATCTCCTTGTTGGATGGTTTCTCTGGTTACAACCAAGTCCTAGTCCACCCGAAATATCAATAGAAGACAACTTTTACCACACCCTGGGGTACCTTCATGTATGTGAAGGTGCCTTTCGGTCTGATGAACGCTGGAGCTACTTTCCAAAGAGAAATGGATATTGCCTTTATGGATGAGACTGGGAAATTTATAGTCATTTATCTGGATGATGTAACTGTCTACTCCAAATCCGACGAAGAACATTTGCTCCATCTCAGACGTGTGTTTGAGAAATGCAAGAAATTTGGGATTTCATTAAATCCTAAGAAAAGCCTTTTCGGGTTAGAGGAAGGTAAACTGCTGGGACACATAATCTCAAAAGACGGAATTAAAATAGATCCTAGTAGGATAGAATCTATCTAGAAGGTGGAACACCCTAGGAACATCAAAGAACTGCAATCTTTCATTGGCAAAATAAATTTCCTTAGAAGATTCATACCAAACTTGGCCGAGCTTCTTAGGAATATTACCAATATGTTGAAAAAGGACACAAAAATCAAATGGAACGTCGACGCCAAACAATAAATTGAGAAAGTGAAACATGCGCTCACCCAAGCTCCAGTTCTGATTAGCCCACACTATACCAAAGACTTTTATCTTTTCTCTTTCGCGTCTGAGCACACTATAGCAACAATATTGTTGCAGAAAAACAATGAAGGGTACGAGCAACCTATAGCCTTTTTCAACAAAGCTTTAAGAGACGCAACATTAAATTATAACATTATGGAGAAATAAGCCTTCGCCCTAGTAAAGGCTATAAAATATTTTAGGGTCTATATTCTTCATTCTCACACAATTGCCTATGTCCCTAATGCTGTGGTGAAGGATATACTAACCCAAGATAGTCCAGATGGAAGAAGAGGAAAATAGATTGCGGTCATTCTGGAATATGACATCGAGATAAAACCTACTAAACTGATCAAAGGACAGGCATTGGCCAAATTGATGGCTGAGTCTAATTTCCATGCTTTAGATATTAACTTTTTCACTGCAGTAGATGAACCAGAAGAGCAGGCGACTCCAAACATAAAAGAGGCATTCTTAAATTCCCCTTGGTACGTAGACCTCATTTTTGTACTCCACAATTTACATTCTCCTCTAGGTTTGAATAAGACCAAAGCTAGATTTATTAAATTGAAAGCATTGAAATTTTGTATTTTGGAAGGCAATCTCTATTGGAAAGATCCTGGTGGTATCTTATGAAGCTGACAAAGTTCTTCAAGATTTCCATGCAGGAGACTGTGGTGGGCACCTGAGCTGGAAGACCATAGCTAATANTTGAAAGCATTGAAATTTTGTATTTTGGAAGGCAATCTCTATTGGAAAGATCCTGGTGGTATCTTATGAAGCTGACAAAGTTCTTCAAGATTTCCATGCAGGAGACTGTGGTGGGCACCTGAGCTGGAAGACCATAGCTAATAAGATTCTGAGAGCTGGATTTTACTGGCCTACTCTGTTTACAGATGTTCACCAGAAGGTTACTTCTTGCCATCAGTGTCATATTTTTGAAGGGAAAAGGAAACTTCTGCCACTCCCAATGAAATCCATCTTTGTTGAATCTCCTTTCCAACAATGGGGGCTATTGGAGTTACTTCACACACACCTAGGATTTATTTTTCCTAAGGTTTTTACTTGTTTATTAGTCATAATTAGTCATGATCTAGTCTCCTATTTAGGGGAGAATATTCCACCTGGAGAATATTCTCTTTTAGTTGACACTTCAGTTTGACTAGTTAAGGAACATGAGACATTGACCATGCGACATCAACCACCCATTAACCTTTGCTAGCAGAAAGCTATCAACAACAGAGACCAACTACACCACCACTAAAAGAGAAGGGTTAGCCATGGTGTATGCATTGCAGAAGTTCCACCACTACTTGTTGGGAGGACACTTTAGAATGTCTACTGATCACTCCGCGCTGAAATACCTAGTCAACAAGCTAGTGTTGGGGGGAAGAATATGCAGATGGATTCTACTATTTCAGGAATATGATTTTGAGATCATAGTTAAGCTAGAGAGAATGAACAAAGGTCTTGACCACTTGTTGAGGTTAGAACATGGAGAAGAACCCACTAGTTTGGAGGACACACTGCCGGATGCACAACTGCTAGACATTAGAAGGATTGATGAACAATTCACATAGATATTCTAGTTCATGTCAATAGGAATGGCATCGAGTGAATATACAATCACCCAGAAGAAGCAACTAGTAGTGCACGCTATAGACTTTTCTCTTATAGAGGGACAACTATACAAGATGGGACCTGATGAGATATTGAGAAGGTGTGTTATGGAGGCATAAAGACCATTAATCCTCACCAAATCTCATGAAGGCATTGCAGGAGGACACTATGTAGGGAAAGCCATTACGTAGAAGGTTCTTCGAGCTGGCCTTTGGTGGCCTACCTTACACAGAGATGCTAAGGACTATTACAGAGCCTACGATGTATGCCAAAGAGTTGGGAAACCATCCAAACGAGATTAAATTCCATTAACACCACAACTGACCCTATAAGCATTTGAGAAATGGACCATTGACTTTGTAGGACCTATTAACCCACCAGGGAAGCGCACAGGAGCAAGGTACATAATTACTGCAACAAAGTACTTGACCAGATGGGCTGAAGCAAGAGCATTTAAGGATTGTAGTGCCACTACAGTTGCACACTTCATATTTGATGACATCATAACCAGGTTTGGATGCCCAAAGATCCTTATGAGCAATGAAGGAACACATTTCATTAATAAAACAATTGAAGCCTTGACCAAGGAATTTACAGTTCATCATCATAAGAGCACACCTTACCATCCACAAGCAAATGGGACAGTTAAAGCATTCAACAAGATCTTGGAGACATCGCTAAGAAATATTTGCAGTGTCAATGGAGACGATTGGGATTTAAGAGTATCAACAATATTATGGGCCTATAGAACCACTTGCAAGAAGCTAACAATGCAGACCCCCTTTAAATTGGTGTATGGTCTTGAAGTCGTTGTCCCAATGGAAAACTTGTTACCAAGCTTAAGGATTGTTGCCTTTACATATATGGATGACACTGGCGCTGTTCGAGAGAGGCTTGCACAGTTGGTCGAACTGGAGGAAGACATATTTGTTGCAAGATTTCATCATCAGGTCCAGAAAGAAAGAGAGAAGGGCTACCATGACAGACACATTAAGAATAAGGCATTTAAGTAAGGTGATCTAGTATTGGTATATGACAGTGAATTCATGAAGCATCCAGGAAAGTTCATGATGCATTGGCTTGGGCCATACGAGGTTGCCTATGTTACAGAAGGAGGAGCTACGCAGTTGAAGACTATGAATGGAGAATGGAAGGAAGGTTTGGTGAACGGGAGCCGACTGAAGTTGTATTATGACAACCAACTTCCTCACAACTCTCAGTAAAAGCATGAGGATAAGGGTCTAGGTACCAGGTGTAGTTGAAACTGGGTACCAGACACAAAAAAAGACAATCTGCACAAGGGAGGAAGGGAGGACTAGAGCTGGAAGCACAGGTTGCACTGCACAGTCTAAAGATGAAGCCAAGCAGAAAGATCAGATCTAAAGTGCCTCGGGATGAGTCACAGGTGAGTGTTGGGGGCCTATTGTCCCTTGGTTATGGAAGCAAGCGAATACCAAGGAAGAAAAGGAAAAACACGAAATGCGCGGAAGACACAATGACTGTTACTAGGTCAAAGTGAGAAAAAGTGCAGAAAAGACGGAGCGAAGTAAAAGGAAGCAAGACATTGGACAAAGAGATCGAGGATGATATATCAACAAGGAAGGCAGATCGTGGACAAATCAATAAGAGGAAAAAGCCACTATTGGATGCTTTGGAGCATCACGTGAGAAGGAATGAAAGACAGGCTGGCGAAGCCCTGAAAACGCAGGTCAAGTTGACCTAAGGTTTTAGACACCTAGGGTTTTGGTATCTAGGGTTTTGACACCTAGGTTTCAGCCTAAGGCTGTCGATGAGTGATTGTAATGTATAAATAGAGGTATAAAGGACTTGGGATGGGTTGTTGTTGTTGTTGTCATATTTATTATTGTGTGATCGAGTGAGGATTATTTTGTGAGAGAGAAGTGTTGAGTGTAGAGCCTTCCGGGATTGTAAGATCTTCAACTGGGTGCGAAGATCAACCCTGTAGCTGGGTGCATAGGAAGGGGAGAGATAGAGAGAAGAATAAATAAGATCTGCTAGCTAAGAGTGCATACGAGAACTGTATTCTTCATATTAATAAATTATAAATCACAGTTATGTGGACGTAGTCCTAGAGAGAGGGTGAACCAATTATATTTTGTGTTGTGTGTGATTGATGCTCTATTCTGTGTCATGTGGTATACCATTATTGCATTACTGTGTTAGATCTGATAGATAGTTCTGCGGAGTAGATCTGAACTGGTAGATGATATAGAACTGCTGTATTGATTTTATATTGGATCCACTTGATATCCCCTTGGTTGTAGACATCTCTATCCTGCAACCCCCCCCATAGTTTCTTCGGGTGAGACTGCATCTGCTTCGCAGGTGTTGCTGAAAGGGCCAATAGTTAGGGCTTTTTGGTGCGCTCTTGGCGCTGAACCCTGGGTCTGCCCCTGTGCCAACAACTATCCTACCCAACTCATCTTCTGAGATGATCTCTCCTACTGCAACTAACTCGTCCTTAACTTGGGCTAACCRGGTAAGATAAGATGCAACACCATCAMCCTTAKCCATCTTCAAYTCATGCAACTTATATTTCAAGGCCATCTTYCGATTGACATTCTTAGCCTCAWATAACTTCTTCAAAGCTTCCCACATATCATAAKTTGTCTTCTTMTCAGACATATGTGGACTGAGTGGGTCCTTCATACCATCCAAAATGATSCTCTTATCTTTGGCCTCCTTTACCTCATGTAAATCCAAATCAACATGATATGTTGYGGGAGCCACAAAAACATAACTGACATAGTTCCAAATATTGTTCTCCTTGAGAACAACTGACATCCAGACCTTCCACTGAAAATAGTTGGAAATTCCATCCAACTGATCCTCAAATCTAATGCATGCAGCCATATTCCCTATCACTATTCAAAGGAAAAAAACAACATATTCCCCCCTTCAAACCTTGCCCAAAAATCTCACTGCTCACTGTAACTCAGAGCCCAAGCTCTGATACCATGTAGAAAATAAATGACAAAATCGACAAGTACTAAGTTTTGTCATACACTTAGCAACCTAGAGATAACTGTCTTAAATGAACTCTGATATTTATTACCATCATTCAGAAAATACCATAAGCAAAAATACATATTGCTAAGCACTTTTGCAGTAGATTAAACATAATGAAAAACAATCCCTCAACCATGAAATACACATAAATTTAGGCAATGCCATAGAAAACCCCAATGTGGGGAAACCCAATGAGAGAGAGAGATTTATTTATCTTCAGGAAATTACATATCAACAACAAAAATACAATTTCCAACAAGAGAAAAATAACTTACAACACCCAAAACTGTCCCCACTATTTTATGTGTTGGAAAACATGCCAGAATAGGTGTATGACCTGTACGACCTGTATGGACTATACAATATGACCCTCTTTATTAGCCAACAACAACAACAAGTCTTCACACATAAATTTCTTGGGAAAAGTTCCCACTCTCTCTTGGGAAATGCACCCTCCTAGCTACCCTCACTTTCCTCTCTCAAGCTATCTTAAAAACCTCTCAAACTCCTTCTCATTGTCTTGCACACTACCCTAGGTATTCTCTTATAATTTGAAAGTGACCCTTCACCTTATTCAACCCTAAATCTAATGGCCAAGATCTAATCTTGCCTTTACAAGATCAAGGGACATGATTCATTCCCTCCAAAATAAATCACTTTAAAATCTTAAAATACATTTTCACTTTATAACATAAGTGCACTTTATGAGATAAAGTCACTTCAATATTAGAAGGTACACTTTATTAAAAATTCACTTACATAAAAGAACCTTTATCACAACTTGATAAAAACCCATTACAAAGTCAAGTGTCTAGTAGTGTAGGTACAAGGTTACTTCCACATACAAGACAAACATGCAGAGTACCTATCGAGCTAAAAAGCTAACAATTATTTCCTGGAAACTTCAACAACCATTTGCGAGACTCTTTTGGCATTGTGTTGGGGTATCAAAGGATGGTGGCCATGTTCATGGGTTTATAAAGGTCCCTTTCCCAAGGGTGATCCATTGGAGCAAGGGGAAGGGTATCATGAAAATGGGTTTTGACAATGGAAGACTTGAGGGGAGGCCTTCTTCGATAAACCTTATAAGGTTTGAACCTCCCTTGGGGGAAAAGTCTTAAGGGAAGATGGATTCTGGGAAGGTGGAGTCGCTAGATGAGATTCAAGAAAATATCATCAAAGATGGAATGGGAATGTCCTTTAGATGGAGTCACCGGGAGAGCTAGGGGAATGATTTAGGATAGCTTGCCAAAGTGTCATTAGGGTTTGGGAGAGGATTTCAAATCCTCCTCGAAAATGGCGCCAAAATATTATCGCAAAATTTTTAGGTTGGGAAAATCCCAAACCAAACCACAATATGGCGACAACTAAGAGAACACCTACTCATTTCCACCTTAGATAGATATTCCTGCCACTTTAGAGATGAAGTAATCACTTCAAGGGAGGAATCCTGGTGACCTTGGGGGAAATGAGATGGGATATGAAGAGATGATGAAGTGTCCCCCTATAGGTCAATTATGTAAGGTAATAAGGGATTGAAAAGAGTCTCGTATATGGTAGAATATGTGCCACAATGTAGAATACTTGCCAAGAAGTGATTGTACCTGCCCGAGACACAAGGAAAACAAAGATACAAGCCCTATAGTCTGTTGGACAAGCAAGTTAATCTTGTTGTCCCTAATTTCAGCAATAAAAAGTAATATGTATTAGCAAAAAATAGTAATAATAGCTGCAAATAAAGTTTCTAAAAGTCTAGTTAATATTTTCAAGAGACAAGCTAGCAATGACTAGTTTAACTCAAGATTGAAAGAGCAAGACTTTAACATGAAAGTAAGGTTGTTATAAAAGTGTAATGCAGAGATAATTATAAGCCTTATGAATGTAGCAAACAAGTTGCTATGACAACATATTCAACCAATAAATCTTACAAAGAGCCCACCCAAAAGATGCGTTGAGATTAGTAAATTATTGTGGCAAACTTTTAACAAATTCTAATGGTTGATATGTGAGCTATTAAGAGATTAGTATTAGGGTTTATGCAGCCCTAATGGCTGTAGTTTAAAATTTATAATATCTCCAAGAATACTAAGAGAACCAAGATTCCCTAGAGGTTTTGGCAACCTCAAGACATCCACAAAATAATCCAACTTAAACAAGATTGATATCTCACCAAAACACATTTACCAATGCAAACAATTTTACTTCTCCAATGAAAAAATCAGATGAGTGCCTTTATAATAGGGTGAATGGAGTCTTTAAAGCACAAGTAAGATCAACAATATCCATATGGGTGTAAATCCCCTTACTCCCTAGGGTATGCCAATCAAACTAAGGTAAATCTAGGAGGGTATACACACTTGTATTTCTCCTAGCAACCCTTGTCCAAGAATGACTTATAAACTTAACAAATGAGATGAAGCTTAATGGAGGGTGTATGAAACATAATCCTCCTAGGGTTTCAACCAACAATAACCAAGAATAAGCAAGGAATAACTAACAAATGCAGATTTTCCTTACCAATTCAAGAAAGATAGAGAGATCAAACTCTAGTTCACCAAGAATTTACCATTCAAGAGAAAGTAAAGAATCCTCCAAGAGGTGCACACCACCTAGCCTTATCCAATCACCAAGAGATAAAACCAAAGAGCATCTGCACAAGAGAGAGATACCAAAAATGCCCAAGAGGGCGCAAATTTCAGCCAACTAGTCTTCTCACAATGGGAGAGCTATGATACAAATGAATTAGAGGTGACCTCTATTTATACAAATCATCTAAGACATAGTTTGTCCACATAAATTAGGGTAAACCACAAAATAAGGGGACGACAAACTTTATTTTTCCACTTTAACGAAAATAATACTTTGTAATTCATATTTTTCACATAAGTAAAACCCTAAAGTAAGACGTCACCCTTCTAGGGTGACTTTTTGGCACTTTTGCAAGTCGTTGGAGTAGGAAATGGGTGAGATGGGCCTCCAAAGGCTAAGTGTATCTCTTCTCCAACGATCCATGGTTTCCTTCCTTCAAAACGTGCCAAGTTTCCTCAAGCACCACCAAACCCTAACCCTACTATGACGCTAAGCCCTCAAGGGTGGCATTTTGTCCTTCTTAGGCAAATCATTTGGGTGGTAGGCTCAAGGTTAGGTCCTCCATGATGTATTTCTAGGCCTCCAAAGGCATGTCTTCATCATCTCTCATGTGGGCCCTAATATCCAACCTATGGGGCTTCAAGCCTCATGGAAGCCCAACCTAGGCTTGTTCCTCCAAAACTGTCCACCAGCTGGGTCTTGCAAAGACAAATGATTACTCCCTCTATGGATCTCAAGTAAAATTCATCATGATGAGTAAATCAAATCAATAAGAGAGCCAACTAAGTATGCACATCCAAAACCACATCATCAAATTAAGCAATTTCTTAAAGGCCCGATGCAACTTACCAAGTTTAGGTATGGGAGGCTTGACAAGGTGACCTATTGGGTGAATGGTCCTATAGTTCAAGGAGTGTTTCCCATTTGTAACCCCCCTATAAGACATGCAAAAATAATGATATGGATGGGGGCAAGACTTTTGGGCTTGTGGTTCATGACATACATGGGGTTGTAGTGTCTCATTTATGAGTGCCTTTGAAGAGGGTGTGCTGCACCTTCATTTTCAATTCATGTTTTTTCCTAACCCCTTTAATGCCATTAATTGATTAATAATCCAAAACCTCGGGTACTCCCTATTGGTGAATCGATTATATTGAGGGGTAGTACCACAAGGCCACTTGAAGCTAGAGGTACACAGAGTGCCATATGCAAGGAAATAAAGGGACATTGCATAAGTGTACACACCTCAAATAGTGGGGACATTTATATAATGTTAATTTGCTTTTGTAGGTCTTTGATTTTGAAGGAGAAGCATTTCATTGCTCTCAAGACTTCTTTGGGTGAGCATATGGAAGGTTCATAAGTAGGATTTTATCTCTTTCCAGATGTCTCCCCTTTGGGCCTTGTTGAGCACTCAACACACCCTAAAAATCCTTATCAAATTTTGTCACTTTTTGGGTACCACTTGTTTTTCTGCATTGTCTGAATCGACTTCATTCTGGGAAATGTTTTGTCTTTGATTGTTTTCATGACTCTTGTCACCTTAACACCTTAACACCTGAATTAAGAATCGACAACTAAACCCTGCACCTAATGCGCTTAGGTTTAGCGTTGGAAAGAATTCAAGAAAATAAAGGAACCACACAAAAACAATAGTCATCGATACCCAATCCTTATCGGCATCGAAAAAAGGCAGTTTTGGTAGGTTATTTACATAAAGGCTCGAGAGATAGCCAATCCCCTTTGGCATCAGTAAAATATGAAGAAGACAGACGTTAACAAAAGACGTAAAGAAATCACCGATAGCTGATGCCCGATGCGCTTTATCGGGATCGGGGAAAATCCAGAAGGATCACAACAAACATTTCAACCGCGATAAATTTATCCCCGATCACCGATCCCTGATGCGTTTTCGACATCGAGACTTTTTCGAGGGAGCCGATCCGAGAGCACTTGGGTAGTTTTATCGCCGATCACTGATCCTTTACACTTTTTGGCATCGAAAAGTTAGGATTTGGTTTTAGAACCAATAGCTTAAAGAAAGTCTAGACTTTGATTAATACGAGTGAATTAAGTCACTGATCTCAAATGCCACATGTATTTACCAGGTAAGACGGTCGTATAGTCTAGTTCTATCCCGAGTCATTTTGGTTCCCTAGGTCTTAGTCAAACCTCTGAGTCAACTTTTCCATGTGAGCACTGTATGGTAATATTGATTGGAATCAGATCTTTTGCAGAAGGATATCGACGAAAAGGTTCACAACATGATCCCGACCCCCAATCCAACAACTAAAAGAGCGAAGCGATGGGACATTTGTGGCATTAGATATGATCGAATTTTGGACATTTAAGGAACTAGTTAATGCCCGATCTCACATTTGTTGCTACCCCGTGCGCCAATTAGACAACAACATTTTGAAATCACCGATAAAACACATTACCACCCACACCTCCGCCGTCAACCCACGATGAATTTAAGTTCAAACTCCTCTAAATATTCAACGACAGATTTGTTGAAATTTCACTCATAGCTTGAATTGAATGGCTGATGCGACACGGTAAGATATTCCCTATTTAAATCTCTTGAACCGTTGTGAAAAAATTCATTCTACGCATAAGTGAATTCCATAGCGTTCGAAGGAGAAAAGAGAGCAACTCAAAGATTGTATTGACTATTTTGATTACCACAAACCAGGTTTAACAAAGCTTCAGAGTTGCAGGAAGAATGCCGCCGAGAAATCCAACCACTAGACGCTCGTTGAGAGCACCAAAGCTGAAAGAAATAGAGATAGGCGAGGGTTCTTATCCAGGGATCACAAGGCAATTAGAGTACACCCCTAGGGCAGAGCCTGTCATCAAAACAACAAGAAATAAATATTTCATCCAGCCTCCGGCCTTTGGAGACACAGATGCGAGCACTAGATTCAAGGTAGCGCTCCCACATTCGGGGGATCTATTCAATAGAATTAGCAGAGAAGAATACCCAGAGTATACCCCACACAATGACCTGGACGTAAGGGTTCTCGATGACCAGGTGTTCCCCAACATCCGATGGTCATATTTACACATGGTGGCAAGTAGAACCCCCGTTGTCCCCTGTATAGAGGTTCTGAAATGGCTCATCGACCATACAGATGAGAAAAAGTTCTTGATCAATGATGAGAATGGTAGATACATCAGATTTTTCCTCCTGACAGAGGTCCATAAATACTACAAGATTAGGGACCTAGAAGAGCGGCTGAACACAAACTTCATGGTGAAGTTCTATGAATTCAATGACACCAGCCAGTTGATGGCTTCATGGTGGAGAGAAGACAAGAAATTCACCAATCAGATCAATGGATGGTACATAACAATCAACCTGAGCGAGCCATACATCTATTTGATGGCTCTCATCTTCCGACTATATGGAGAAAATTATTGCTCCAAGTTTTTGAAAGCATGGATGCCTTTGGCGTACATGGTGGCGATCGCTGAGAGAATCTTCGACTAGGGAGTGATAATCTCAAAACAATTGAGCACCTGTATACAGAAGGCTTAGACGCTGAAGGAAGGAGATGCACCAACTTTCTACATGGACTCATACCTTCTCGATATCATGTGCGCGAGGAATTTATTCGCCGACATGAATCTAAGCTGGGACGTTGTAGAACTACTGGTCCACTTTTAATTCAGCGTGCTATGGGAAAAAATGTACAAGAAATCTTACACCCTCATCTACGATGAATTCATCACCCGCATTTATTTTATTATTTTTAAGAAGGAATTCCCAAGGCTATCAACGACAACCAAGAAAATGATAGCCAAGGTAGGCCATTGGTACTTGGATGAGTGCTCAACCTACATCAGGGAGTTTGGGGCCACCAGAGCACCACATCTCCTACTAGCTCATGTCCTAGACTGACTCGTCATGTGAAAAATCTGTTATCAGACAATCCTGCACGGCGACAACGCCACACTGGTCAAAGACAAGAAACGTGCTTTCATACCCTACAGTTTCAATGTGGGGTTCTATGTAGTAAAGGATACTGCTCAAGCCAAACAATAATGGCTTAGCCAACTTGAATTTAGTTTCCCTACAGGCCGATTTCACAAGCATGATCCTAAAGGGCTGGTCCTCCAACATGCGTCACAAGTATCATCCTGCTGGTTGTATGTTCACAATAAATTTGAGGACAAACTCTTCACAGAGAACGCCTAGGATTGGGATGAGGTGGTGCAGAGGATGGCCAACCCAAACATGGTCAGGTTCAAGGCCATGAGCATGGATGAATGGAAACAATAGAGAAGTCGACTCAAGAGGCCCTTACAGCCAAGGAATAAATTAGAGCGGTGGAGACAACAAAGGTGCATAGAAGGGGATTGTTCTTGACACCAGAAGCACAAAAAATGGGATTTCTCCTGATGGTAGAGGCACAAAGATTCATTGATCAGTTGCAGAATGACCTGGATCTTGTAAATATGAAAAGGGTTCCTACCGACAACCCAATCGAAAGCCGAGGAGGACCAAGTGACCCAGATCTGATACAAATTGAAGAAACCACTGGGTTAGATAACCTTGAAGCTTCAACACCATAGGTAATATCACCAAAGGAAGTTTCATCTCAGCCCGAGATAATGAGGACATCAGGGAGATCAAGTACACCAAATCCCTTGTTCAATCTAATAACCATCTATGACGATGAGGAGAGTTCAGAGGTGTCCCTGGTCACTCTGGTGAAAATCACAGAGGAAACAAAACCTGAGAAGGCATCCACCTTGGGTCTCGATGCTCCAAGTCAAAGCAGTCCACATAACAAGCACAAGGTAGAAAGTTCCTTGGATGATGAGCCACTCAACACATCGATAATCCCAATGGATAGCTCGAGGGATGAGCTAGGATCGAGCGAACAAGGGGTAGGAATTCCACAATAAGAAATTGACATCTCGACAACTGATTACCAAGTAAGTACCGAGCCTGCCCCTGATTCATCAATTTTGGCCAGTACTTTACCCCCCGATGAGAAACAACCAGAGGCCGAGCTGTTAGGACATACATAAGAGCTTCAGGAACCCAGTCTTGAACATATATACACCATCAGGAGCCTGGGAAACACTCTTACTTGGGGAGAGAAAAAAATCCCCGAATCTGTGGATGAGGTCACCGATATACAAGCCATCGCCTACGACCGAAAGAGGAAAGCCATCATGAAGAGAACTACTAAGAAGAGGAGTCTTACTTTCAAGAGTTCCATCCTCATCACCACAGAGGAGAAATTCATCAGCACAGAGCATGCTAAGACATCTGAGCTTATTGGCACAGGGATGGAAATCATAGATGCCACCCTGGATAAAGCAAGGAAAGATGAAGAGGAGTTGGCCACTGCGCTAAAGAAGTTGAAGAATCTGTGCCATTTGGTGAAATACTATCAAGACTCCACACATGCCATGATATTCTTGAGAAGAGAATTCCAATATGCCTACAACAAATTCACAAGTGAGTGATACCTTTTCACTGCGGGGATATCTGACTTCTAGCAAGACACCCTTTTGGTGCTAGCAACGTGCAAAGACATAGAAATATGGTATGAGAAGGCCCACCAAGCAGTGTAAAGAATCGATTACATCAGTGCGGTTCAAAAGGGTCGAGACACCGAAGATCACGGTATTCGGGTGCTAAGGGACAACAACATCGACCGTATAAGGAAGTCGGCCGAATACTGGGTGAAGATGGCTCAAGAACCTCAGCGGGAGATCCAAGATAAATGGGCCAATTGTGAAAGGAGTTAGACCAATATCAATTAGGCGATGAAAGACATTAGTCTCCCAGAATTCGGCGTACCCGAGGACTTTGTCGACTTGCATGACATAGTCAAACTACATGCAGAAGAATACTCATCGTCAACCGCATAGATAGAAAAGGTGGCGAGCATGGACCAGGTCAAGTAAAGTAGTTCATGGAGTACCCAATCAAGGCTCGGACAATGTTACAATAGTTAAGTGTTAAAGTAGTCAAGTATCGAGCATGATAAATGGATATAGAGGAGATCCTTTCGACCACGATGGATCAACACAGATTCTCATATGCCAACACATGCGAGGAACTATTCATCAAATGGTCAAAGTATGAGAAGGGTCATCCACTCAAATGAAACCATTTGATGACTCTTAGAAGACTGAGAGATGAAAAAACCATGTGGCGATGTTTTGCTTTACTTAGCTTGCACTTTTTATAGTTATTTTTAGTTAATAATTTGTTATAAATAAGAGGATAGACCTGTTAGAAGAGGTCAATGGTTTTTGCAAAGACCCTCATTTTTGGAACTGTAAAGAACTATTTTGGAACTACCCTAATTGAGAAGTCATGTTTTGGACCAGAGACAAGTTTCTATTTTTCATCAAAGGCGTGTGTGATTGGATCATAAGGAGGAATTACTTCTGACTTTATCTCATGAATGGATGTTGTAATGAGTAAGAGTTTCTGAATCTATTGATAAGTTATCCGATTCAATATTTTTTATAGTTCTTATCTCTAATGATGGAAAGAAAATCATTGTGTTAATGTGTGATTAGTGATTAGAGCTAAGAAAACTAATTTTCTTGCCATCATTTTATTGTATGTATGTTTTCTTTTGATAATTGTATCTTAGTCAATAATTGAAATACCAACAAGTTGATGTATTATTACTAGGCTTGTCGTAGGTGTGAAAATATTTGTCTGCATGCTTGAGCGAAAGGGTTATCCTGAGCTCATACTTCCTCAGTAGTTAAGTTTTCCTCCCTTTCTTTTACCCAACTAGTTTATACCAACACCTATCTTTTATCAGACCCACCTATAAGATAAAACACAAAAAGAGAACGTTCAAATTGAAGGAGGATTTTTTACGAGAAGATATCCTGTATATCACTACATAAAGCCCATCGATTAATTGGCCGGATCCCAAGATCTGGAGAACCATTCCACTATCGAATGTTGTAGAGTGTAATTGGGCTTCGATGGCGGGTTTGGTTCCTTCTATTGAGTTAAAGGGATCTAATACCCCTCAACAGATTTGGTGCTAGAACGAGGGTCTGCAGAATGAATGGCTGACAATATTTTTGATATAATATTTCACATAGACGATATATTCAAAACAACCCACATGCATGGCTAGTCATTCTCAAGACAACCCACAAAAACTGAGTACTCCTGAAACGAGTAACACAACCCAGGAAGAGGAAGAGCATTTATTCCCTGAAATACCTTACGCTCTTCCCCATGAGGAGTTGAACCAGTTTAGAAGAATCACAAGAGCTCGACAAATTGGAGCACTACCCTTAGCTCCATTACTTCCTTGTAGAAAACAAGTAAGCAGACCAATGGTCGACACTCTCGACCAGGTTTTTTTTCACACATTAGAAGACATGATAGATCTCTCCCTCACCAAAATTGAACATCCCCTTAATCTGATCCCTGAAACACCAACCGGTAACTGCTCCGAGCCTGACGATTTTTCTGATGAGGAAGGGTTTAACTTGGAACACTCAGTTTTAGAGTCATACGACATGGAATATAACAATGATCATAATGGAGAAAGGGTAAACCAACCTCAAAATAATCAAGATTGGTTGGCTAGATATGCTCTGGTCATCCCTGGATGACTAGATAACCTTCCTTGACATCCAGAAAAGTTACTCCCTAAATTTGACCCTGAAACCTCAGGATTGCCTGAAGACCATATCAAAAAATTCATACTAGATATTAGACTGATGAATTTCCAACATGAGGACATAGTATACAAGATTTCCCCCTATACTTTTGAGAATTTGGCCTCCACGTGGTATTTTAACTTGCCTGTAGGGTCCATAACCAGTTGGACAAAGTTTCAAAAGGAAGTTTTAGTTAAATTTGCAGAAGAAACCACTACAGGAGCTTTGATGGCTGAGTTGTTCATTGCACCATGAGTTCAAAGGAGAAGGTTACTTTAATCAATGATTCACCATTATCCTAAACAAATTTCAACCCAAAGCTCAACCCACTCAAGAGTTGCAAATCAAAGTATATGCTAATGCTCTCCATGCTTCCATTTCCATGTTTGTGAAGAGGGCTGCCAAAAAAACCTTAGCTGAGAATTTTGAGGAAGACAAAACTATAGAATTCCAAATGAAGGGATTTAAAGAAGTCCAGGTCTCATTAGTTAAGAAGGAAGTTCAACCTCCTCCCAGGAGAGGGCTCTCGTTGACCAGATCCCCAGGGAAACAAGCAGAACAAGATCCCGAAAAGGGAAGTGGAGACATAGAAGACCTAAAACGAATGATAAAGAAGTTGTGAAACAAAATCATTGATATGAAAAGAAGTACAGGGGAAGTAAACAAAGGCCAAAAGCCTTATAAATCCCTTTTTAAAAGAAATCCATTGTTCAAAGCAATTGAACCTCCCCCAACCAACTTAAACATCGATTTGGGAAATGTAGCATTCGACTCTTTTTGTACCTATCACCAAGAGAAACATTCTAAAAGAGACTTCCCACAATGGGTTCATGCCATGAATTTGATGGCCAACCGGTTTCTAGACGAGGTTTCCCTTACCGAACAACCAAGTGGCTCAACTATGGATATTGCTGATCATGAAGAATTTGATCCACCAGAAGAAACAACCAGGCTGAGATGGGAGCATGACCTACCAATGCCTTTCGATGATCTATTTGAGGTTCAAGAACCACCCACAAAAGCCTTGGCTATGAAAACACAAAGTAGGGGTCACCCGGTCTCAAACAACCTTACCGTGGCCCACACTTCGAGGTGATAACAAATATCTGATCACCCAAAAGAATCTTTTGTTTCCCAAAGAAATCCTATAAATATCCATACCCAATAATCTCCCAAGATAAACTACAACATAGTAGAAGATTTGAAAAAATTGAAGGCTAATATATCGGTCATGGACATGTGTAGAATCCCCCAACAAAAGGACTTTCTGTTACAAGCTTTGAAGTCAGTAGAAACTCCTACAACAAGCACTGACCAAGGAGTAAATCTAGCCCTCACAGATCCGAGAAGTAAACCAATTGTGAACGCTTGCGCTGAAGATAAAAAAGGAAAGCCTTTTGTCCCATCGTTCCTCTTGACATTTGAAGTCTTCAACATAAACCTGCATAATTGTTTGTTTGACTCAAGGGCATCCTCTAATGTTATTCCATTATCTATATGCAAGAGATTAAACACAATCCCTCTCAAAAGTGATAAACATGTGATACAACTATACAGTACCTAGGTGAAAGTTATGGGAGAACTCAAGGGTGTCATGATTAGGATGGCGACACACCTGAAATTTGTCCAAGTGATTGACATCATTGTAGTAGATATCCCAGAAGCTTATGGATTTCTACTTAATCGAGATTGGTCCGAGAAGTTAAAAAAATAATTTAGTACAGACTGGGCTCACCTATGGTTGCCATTAAAGGGACACAAAAATATGATCAAGATCGATAGGGAAAGATATCTAAAACATACTGTCACCGACCTAGAAGTCCTCAACGAACCCTTTTCGACAAATTTCCCCCCGCTAGGCAATTATTCTCGCGACTCTGATTTCAGGATTTTTTTCCCTCTTTCATCTGATGTCCCTCTCAATAAAAAATACTAAATGACTTTTCGAGAAAATTTTTCGACGACGACAGAATAAATCCTCTTCTATCAAGAACCCCTGTTAGAAACCACGAAGCAGATAGGAGGAAAGGAGGAAAGTGGTAGAAAAAAAGAAACTGATGATTTTCGCTCACAAGTTTGGACCTTGTACTTTGATGGGTCTAATTCACAAGAAGGATCATGAGCAGGGTGTATCCTCATTGATCCCAAACTTAAACGAAATTTACTGTCCTGTAGAATGGAATTTGAATGCACAAACAACACCGCTGACTATGAAGCTCTAGTACAAGGGATAAAGAAAGCCATAGACTTGAACGTTAAATAACTAAATGTTTTCGGAGACTTTGAAATCATTTTTAGACAAGTAAGGAACATTATACATTGCAACTCCCCTGGCCCAAGGAATTATCAAGATGAAGTGCACATACTAATAGAACAATTTGAAGCGTTCAACATTACAACGATTCCCAGAACAAAGAACACACTAGCTGATTCCCTGACCATCACTACCTCAAGGCTATCCTATTTAGAAGACTATGAAGCTTCCTGATTCACTGTGGAGCTACTCTACAAACCATCTATGCCTAACAATATTTCTAATTGGAATGTATTTGAAGGAGATGAAAAAATCATAGACTTCTTAACCAATAAGGAAAAATTCAAAGATCTGGCTATTGACAATGAAATATTTCAAGATAAATTAGTAGAAATCGACTCGCATGTACAAAAACCTGAAATGGATCAATCGACTAACAAACCAAGGTTTCACACGATACCGAAAGGAGTAGCCAATTTAGAAAACATTTTTGACTTAAGGGAAAGATTTAAAGGGTCAACGAACACAAATATAGGGAGTTCCTGTCCCATGTACGAAACCATTAATCTAGGAACCCCAGAGACCCCTAAGAATATAAATCTCGACAAGACAATATCTAAAGAAGAAAGGAAGGCCTATCTCAAAAATTTCAGAGAAAATCAAGATATTTTTGCATGGTCCTACCGAGATTTGAAAACTTATGATACTCGTATCATTCAACACACAATCCTGTTAAAACCTAGAGTGAAACCCTTCCAATAGAAGCCCCGGAAGTACCACCCATCCCTAGAGCCTCTCATGTGTCAAGAGTTAAAGAAATTACTAGATGCTAAAATTATCTTCTAGGTTAGACACTCTGCATGGGTAGGAAATTTGGTTTCTGTGAGGAAAAATTACGGGGAGATCCGTCTATGTCTAGATTTCAGAAATCTCAACAGAGCATAAGAAAAGGACAACTACCCAGTCCCACCAATGGAGAAACTCTTGCAGACTGTGTCTGGTTCTGATATTTTCTCCCTGCTGGACGAGTTTTTAAGGTTATAACCAAGTTCTAGTTTCGGAGGAAGACCATTTGAAAACTACCTTCCGAACCAAGTGGGGAAGCTTTGCTTATAAACACATGCCCTTTGGGTTAATCAATGTAGGGGAAACCTTCCAAAGGGCCATGGATGTAGTGTTTCAGAGAATAATCAACAAATGTGTAGTAGTTTATTTGGACGACGTGACTGTATATTCAAAGAACAAAGAAGATCACATCCAACACTTAACCCAAATTTTTGAAAGGTGTAGGAAATACAGTATATCCTTAAACCCTAAGAAAACTATCTTTGGTGTCGAGGAAGAGAAACTACTAGGTCATATTATATCTCAAGTAGGAATTCACACTGACCTAGAATGAATTAGGGCTATAGCTCAACATCCATTACCCCACAACAAAAAGGCTATGCAATCCTTCTTTGGGAAAATCAATTTTGTGAGAAAGTTCACCTCCGATTTCGCTGAAAATATCAAACCCTTACAAAATATGATCAACAAAGATGTTGAATTTAAGTGGGACGATGACTGAAAAAGTGCTTTCAACAACATTAAGATTGCAATATCTCAAGCTCTAGTGTTGCGAAGTCCCAATGTTAGCAAAGACTTTTTCCTCTACACCTTTGCCTCCGACTGATCATGAGCTGCAGTATTGACTCAGAATGATGATGACAACAATGAGGCTCCAATCTAATTTATGAGCACTAATATCCAAGGGGCCGAACTAAATTACCCCTCTATAGACAAGCATGCTTATGCAGTATACAAGGCAGTGAAAAATTTCAGATCTTACATCATAAAGAATCACACCAAAGTCATTGTGCCTCATCCCGCAGTCCGATCCCTATTCACTCAGCAGGAGATGGGGGAAAGAAGAGGGAACTGGATGGCAATGGTCCAAGAATTTTATCTCGATATAAAACCTGCCAAACTGGTCAAGTGACAAGGATTATGTAAATTGGCAGCTAAATCCCATGACCAAGTAAATGAAGACCCTAGATGGGAGAATGAATTGGCATTATGGTGTGGTGAAGCTTCATACATCTCCCCAAAGCAGGAGTCTTGGTATGAGAAACTAAATTATCTCTTGCATCATGGGACTTGCCCAGAAAACCTAAACCCTAGGGAAAGGAGAGCCCTCAGGCTAAAATCAACACAATATCCCCTCATAAATTTGGTGCTCTTCCACATTAATTATGATAGGGTAATTTTAAGATGTCTCGAACAAGAAGACACATACAAGGTTCCGAAGGAGATCCATGATGGTCCTGTAGGTGGATACTTCTTAGAGAATACAACCACTCAAAAAATACCGAGAGCCAAATATTATTGGCCTACTCTGTTTAGGGATGCTCACACATACACTAGAAACTGTAAAACTTGTCAAATGAGTGCAGGGAGGGAAAAGAGAGCAACTGTCCCACTCCAACCTGTGGCCATCTCTAGGCCATTCGAGCAATGGGAATTAGATATCATAGGAGAAATTACATAGATACATAAGATACATACTGACTGCCACAAACTATTTCATGAAATGGGTAGAGGTTATCCCTCTGACTCATGTAAACGAAAAGGTGGTGATCCAATTCATAGAAGAACAACTGATTACAAGGTTCGATATGCCTTCCATCCTTGTTTTCAATAATTTCGCTTACTTTTATTCCACCTTATTAACAAAGTTTGATTTAGACAAAGGAATCATAATCAAATACTCTGCAAACTACTATCCACAGGGGAACGGAGTGGCAGAATCAACCAATAAGAGCCTAGTGAGGATATTAAAGAAAATAGTTGCAGACAACCAAAGGAATTGGCACAACTCACTGCATAATGCCTTATGGATGATATAGAAACACCCAATGAAGCTATAGGGAATTCCCCATACTTTCTAGTATATGGACAAGAAGCCATTCTCCCAAACGAGCTATATATTCCATCTCTTCAGCTTGCTCATGATTCTAGAGGAAAACCCTCATCAGTTATATAACAAAGAATTGATACCCTCCTCATGCTAGAAGAATAAAGGGAGAAAGAAAAATCAAAATTCATTACTCATCAACAGATAGTTAAAAGGTGGTTTGACAAACATAAGGCCAAAGAGAAGAATTTTGAAGTAGGAGACTTAGTCCTGAAATGGGACAGAGTGAATGAGCCGAAGGGAAAGCATTCAAAGTTTCAGAATCAATGGCTCAGACCTTTTTAGGTAGCTGAGAAAATTGGGGCACATACGTATTAGTTGAAAAATATGAGGGGGGAACCAGACACCCTCCTGGTGAACGACCAAGCCCTAAAACAATATTTCTGTTAAAAACAAATGTGTGTATTTTCCTGATATTTTGTTTTTAGGCTAATTGTGAAGTTCTTCATTTTTTGTTTTCTTGTTATAGTATTGGTTGCAATTTGAAGTTTGTGTTTATCAAGGCATTGGCTGACCTTAGTACATTTGGTAAAAATAACTCTGTTCCTGACTGATGCTTACATACAACACAAGAAGCACTAGGAGAATTGCAATTGTTTTGGAGGAGTTCTGTATCTAACCTGTGCAAATAAACAACCTTGGAAAAGTGATGAAGTTTCCACTTGGTGGTCTGGTAAAACCTAAAGGGAAAGATGGTAAGCTGGAAAGGACCACATGTACCTCAAGACAGAGCTAAAAAAAATTCACCTTAACCATCTCATTTTGCAAATAACAGACGTCCTCCTCTCCCACTCGCTTAGGGAATTCTGCCGAAATAAAATCAGTTATATCAAATGAGTGCAAAGTAGGAGAGGGTATGCAGATAACTCTGCCAGGGTGATGGACGCTCACTGGGGGTGACTTTTCCGAGGCTATGGACACTTGCTGGCAGTGGAGCAACACCGTAGCAAGTGAATGATGATAACTAAAATGCCTCGTGCCAGTGAATGATTTACTTGAATCTTTTCAAAAGAGGGCATGGGTCATGGTTAAAGGAAACAAAGCTAGCATAAAGGTTGAAACCCCACAGGCAGGCCCAGATTCACCAACCAAGGAATTTCAAATGCAAGGATAGAAGAGGCTCTGATAAAAACAAGTTAAGTTCTTAACCAGATTTTGCATTAGTTGAGCCTGAGGTAGGAACAAAGATTCTTCTTTCGCCCAATAAGTTTCCATTTGTTGAGCACTCAACACACCCTAAAAAGCCTTATAAAATTTTGTCACTTTTTGGGTACCACTTGTTTTTCTGCGCTGTTTGACTCGATTTCGTTCTAGGATTTTTTCTATTATAACCTATTTAGGTTTGTTTGAATTTATGAAACCTCATGTCTAAAAGACCTTAACACCCGATTTAAGAATCAACAGTGAAAATCACAAAGGAAACAAAACTTGAGAGGGAATCCACCCTGGGTCCCGATGCTCCATGTCAAAGTAGTCCGCAGAACGAGCATGATGTAGAAAGTGCCTTGGATGATGAGCCACTTGACACACTGGGAATCCCAATGGGAAACTCGAGGGATGAGCTAGGATCAAGCGAACAAGGAGAATAAATTCCACAACAGGAAATCGACATCTCGACAGTTGATTACCAATCAAGTACCAAGCCTGCCCCCGATTCATCAATTTTGGCCAGTACTTTACCCCCCGATGAGAAACAACCAGAGGCCAAGCCGTTGGGGCATATATAAGAGGTTCACGAACCCAGTATTGAACATATACACACCGTCAGGAGCCTGGGAAACACTCTTACTTGGGGAGAGCAACAAATCTCTGAACTTGTGGATGAGGTCACTGATATACAAGCCATCGCCTATGACCAAAAGAGGAAAACCATCATGAAGAGAACCACCAAGAAGAGGAGGCTTACTTTGGACAGTTCCATCCGCATCACCAAAGAGGTGAAATTGATCAGTGCAGAGCATGCCAAGACGTCCGAGCTTATCAGGGCAGGGATAGAAATCATAGATGCCACCCTAGACAGAGCAAGGAAAGTTGAATAGGAGTTGGCCATTGTGGTAAAGGAGTTGGAGCATCTGAGCCATTTGGTGAAATACTATCAGGACTCCACACAGGCCACAATATTCTTGAGAAGGAAATTCCAAGATGCCTACAACAAATTCACGAGTGAGTGACACCTTTTCATTGCGAGGATAACCAACTTCCAGGAAGACACCCTTATGGCGCTAGCAACGTGAAAAGACATGGAACTATGGTATGAGAAGGCCCACCAAGCAGTGGAAATAATCCTATCTTGTGGTTTCTTTGTGATTTATAGTTGTTCTCTTGTTTATGTGATTAAATGCTTAGTGCACTGATATATGCTTGGAAGAATCTAATATGATAGCTTAGTGTTGAATAATGTGAATGAATGCTAGATATAATCTATGTTGATGTGCTTAGTTCTTGAATATATCGGATACGTGTGAATACTGCGATGCTCTATGATTAAGGTTTTTACTGCGGAGTAGATACTGGTTAAATACTGATGAACTGTAACTACTAAGTGCTCTGTAAAGGTGTTGTAATCACAGATTTGTGTCCCAACTAAGGTTGCAGACATATGAGTACTGCAACCACCCCTGCCTCTACCTCGGGTGAGACTTCATCTGCTTCACAGGTGTTTCCAAAAGGGCCGGTAGTTATCATTTTGTTTATGTGCTCTTGAGTGTTGAACCTTGGGTCTGCCCCTGTGCCAACAAATGGTTCCGTTGTCGAGACCTGAAACTGTGATTGCTGGGAACTGAAAAAAAGAAATCTTTGTGCGTAGATCTGTTGCTTTAGTGCACAATATTCTACTTGACTTGTGAAGCTCTGTGCTAAGAAGAAAATCCAGATCTGAAGAAAAGAGGTAAGTTCTTAAAGCTTTGTGCTTTGTTAAAGGTAAGATAAGTAGAAATTTTTGTTTCAAAAGTATGAATCTAGGTATGTTTGATAAAGTTTGTCCTAGCTTAAAAACTAGGGCACATCTAGATGAAATAAGATTTGATATGAGTAGATCTGATAGAAATAATGAAATATATGTTATTCCTATGCATATAAAGAATGTTTAGACTAACAAATGGATGCAGGACCCTAGAAATACTTTTTTGTAGGTTAGTTACTGTGATCCTAGTGCGTAGTAAAAGAAAGGTTGGGGATCGTTCAAGAGAAAGAGAGGATTAACTCTTTGCTATAGTTGTAGAAGACCGAGACATCTTGCTAAGGAATGCCCTGGTAGAGACCCTACTTTCCTTTGTTGTAAATATATGGACCATGAAGTTTTGGATTGCCCTATAATGATTGCTAAGGTTGAAAGAATGAATATGAGACAAGAAAACCCTGAAAAAAATCAAGAAACTGAGACTAAAATGATTGCTATGAAAGAAACCCTGAATGCTCACAGAAATATCAACTTATCAAAGAGATTCAAAGAAAAGGAATGCATAGAAACAAGAATAAGAGACTTCGACATTGACTGTGTTCTGGATGAAGAAACACAGGTGAATATCATGACAGAAAGAACTTGGGAAATTTTAGGAAAGCCTGCTATGATTCCTTCATTATGAGGAATAGGATTATTTAGAGGAAAGTTGATAACCCTATGTGGAAGACTCACCCAGATATATATGAATGCTCATGGAACTTTGACAGAGGAAGATTTTGAGGTTGTTAAATTTATTGAGAATAGCGTCCCATTTTCTATATTACTAGGAAAAACTTGGATTGAGAAAGATCAGGCCAGAAGAAAAGAAGAGGAAGTATTAGAACAAAAGAAGCAAGAGTAAAAGATTTCATGACTAGGAGGTTAATGCACTTGATTGAAGAAAAAGATAACATATCAAATCTGTTCAGAACCATAAACTTGGATATCAAAGTGGAAAGAACACAAGAAGACTCACAGAAGAGTAGAGCACCTACCCCAGACAGAGAAGAAGTATTGGCCTTGAACCCTATGAAAGACCATCAACAATGCGAAGTTACTATGCTAAAAGGAGATAAGAATCGGAGTGGAAAGAGGAATACCGAAATAAATATTACAGGGAAGAAGGCTAGAAAGCTCAATAAGAAGAGAGAAAAGATAGAAAAGCTGCAGAAGGTTCTAGAAGGGACTTCGTAGAAGGAAGGTTTGCAAAACTGAAACTTCACCGAGATATCAGAACAATGCAACATGGCACTTCTCCATGACAAATAAATATAGCCGTTGAGAGCATTATAACCATTAGCCCGACGCCCTGAACGGTTAGAACAATAGTTATGGTCTGAAATCTCGCCATCAGACCATTGGGACCACACAACAATGGACATAACCACATTTATGAAGGCCTCCCATCCATTGGAGAGATTCGTTACATCGTGTGTACTTATTTCGTCGACTATTGCACCAAGAACACTTTTGTGAATTTTATCCAAGCCAACCCATTACTACCGCATTGTGTTTATTGAGATCGACACCTGTTCTATTGCTTGAAGAACCAGTAGAGAATCAAGTAGTGCAACTTGTGGAATCTATCCAACAGCTTTAGCAGAGAATCATAGATCTGGAGCTACGAACAGTGCCCAACACTCCACAGGATGTACGAGATCAAAGAGAAGCAACTGCTTGAAGCACAATTGAGAGAATCAAGGCCCTCACCATGGAATGTAAACAACTAAGTGATTGCATTTCCCATACTTATGAGCAACTCACTGAGGATCTTGAATTGAAGGCATTGGAGTCACAGCTCCAAGAGGCAAAGCAACAAGCAGAAACAATACAGGTGTAGTTGAAGCCCCTATCTATAGTTGAAAGGATGAAGCGGTCCCAAGAACAATGCACTTCTCAACAGCAGGTCCACACCATTCAGAGAAAATTCATGGAAGTGACTCAGAGGCTCCAACCAATACAAGACGAGGCTTGCCAACTATTTTTGGAGATTGAAGGTCGAGGAGCAGAACTGGAGCAAGTCGTCACTGTAGCTGAACAGTGCCTGGAGGGACCTGTCAACGAAGCAATTATCCAAGAGTTTGCCGAGTAGGAGGCCTTGGCGCAACACCAAGTCAAAGCAGCTCGAGCCAAGCTCAAGGCTTTTGAAGCAGAGCTACTGAGATCAAAGTGACTCGGGACGAGTCACAGGTGAGTGTTGGGGGCCTGTTGGCCCTTAACCAAGTTTTGAGGATCCTTGGTCAAGTTTGACCTACTTTTGGGACTTCGACAGGCTATCGAAGACAGAGCACAAGTCGAAGAAGAGATCACGGGATCTCGACCCCTTTTTAGGGATTTTTGGGTTTTGGGCTATGTAACGGGTATGGGAATTTCGACCCATGGGTTTACCCATGTTTAGGCCCTTTTTGTAATGTATAAATACATGTCTAGGCGATGTAAGAAGCAACGTGTATGAGATGATATAGGCATCTATGTGATGATGTGCTAAGTGCAAGTGATATTTGTATATGCTCTGTGCATGTTATGTGAGACTTGTAAGGCTAAGTGCAAGTGACTGTAAGAGATTGAGTAGAATCTTTGTGCTGTAACCTAACTCGGGGAAGGAGGATCTGGAGAGGTGCACATGGATCTCCTGTCCTATGCAGAGTAGGATCTTGTGGCTCTGTGCATGTAGAAGATTGACAAAAGATAATAAAGAAGAAGAAGAGTTGGTGGACGTAGCCCCAGGCTGGGGTGAACCACGTATATCCTGTGTTGTGGTTGCTTTGTGCTTTATGGTTGTTCTCTTGTTTATGTGATTAAATTCTTAGTGCACTAATATATGCTTGGAAGAATCTAATATGATAGCTTAGTGTTGAATAATGTGAATGAATGCTAGATCTAATATATGTTGACGTGATTAGTGCTTGAATATATTAGATCTGTGTGAATATTGTGATGCTCTATGATTAAGGTTTTTATTGCAGAGTAGATACTAGTTAAATACTGATGAATTGTAACTATTAAGTGCTCTGTAAAGGTGTTGTAATCAAAGATCTGTGTCCCAGCTAAGGTTGCAGACATCTGAGTCCTACAACCACCCCTGCCTCTACCTCGGGTGAGACTTCATCTTCTTTGCAGGTGTTGCCGAAAGGGCTGGTAGTTAGGGTTTTGTTGGTGCGCTCTTGAGCGTTGAACCTTGGGTCTTCCCCTGTGCCAACACTTAGCTCACACTTTTGATAGTTATTTTTAGTTAATAATTTGTTATAAATAAGAGGATCGACCTATTAGAAGAGGCCAATGGTTTTTGCAAAGACCTTAATTTTTGGAATTGTAAAGAACTATTTCAGAACTACCTTAATTGAGAAGTCCTATTTAGGACTGGAGACAAGTTTCTATTTTTCATCAAAGGCGTGTGTGATTGTATCATAAGGAGGAATTACTTCTGACTTTATCTCATGAATTGATGCTGTAATGAGTAAGAGTTTCTGAATCTATTGATAAGTTAGCTGATTCAATATTTTTTATAGTTCTTATCTCTAATGATGGAAAGAAATCATTGTGTTAATGTGTGATTCGTGATTAGATCTAAGGAAACTAATTTTCTTGCCATCATTTTATTGCATGTATGTTTTCTTTGGATAATTGTATCTAAGTCAATAATTAAAATACCATCAAGTTGATGTATTAGTATTAGGCTTGTCATAGGTGTGAAAATATTTGTCTGCATGCTTGAGTGCAAGGGTTATCCTGAGATCATACTTCCTCAGTAGTTAAGTTTCACCCCCTTTCTTTTACCCAATTGGTTTATACCAACACCTATCTTTTATCATACCCACCTATAAGAGAAAATACAAAAATAAAACGTTCAAACTGAAGGAGGATTTTTTATGAGAAGATATCCTATAAATCACTATGTAAAGCCCATCGATTAGTTGGTCGGATCACAAGATCTGGAGAACTATTCCACTATCAAACTATGTAGAGTGTAATTGGGCCTCGGTGGCGGGTTTGGTTCTTGCTGTTGAGTTAAAGGGATTTAGGAGCCCTCAACAGGCCTTCAACCCCTTCTTCCCATGAAATGATTGACAACCCTTTCTTGGGTCAATACATTCAAAAATCCAAAAGGTAAGGAGATGAGGGGATGAAGTGTGGAAAGTGAAAAGTATGGTTAGGAATGGCATGATGACTCATCAAGGGGACCTCCTAGTAGCAAACCCATTGCTAAGGGTGACTACTTACTGAGCCACAATGTCAACCACCAAGGTGAAACAAGGTAAAGAGCATAATGTCCAAGCAGGCGTTACATAATCAAAAGCATTTCTAAATGTAAAAAGGTCAAATGCCTCAAATATTGAAATGACACTCACCATAATACTTGGTTTGTACCTCATGGAGTAAGACCTAATGTTTTCCAGACCAGGAGATTGTGGTGGATACTATCATGATGAACCTAGAGATGTGGTGGTGAGGTGGGTCTCTATCTGTGCAAGTGGACACTTTTGGTTAAGTTGTCTCTTGGTGCTCCATGTTTGCAACCTGAGTGCCTCAAGACATCATCTCCTTAGTTATCCCTAGAAGTTGGGGATAACAGGGTCATCGTTAGTGGCAGTTAACACGAATGCAGAATGAAATTATGGCAGACTATACCTTTCGAATGGTTTTCTTACTCTTTCAGACCTCCTTACAACCAAGGTCAGTTTTTCCATCTCTTCTTCTAATTCAATCAACTCATCTAAATCATCTTCTTCGTTTCTCAGTTCAAACCACATCTTCTCTAGATTATTCTTGGTATGAACAATTTCTTCAGGCTCAAACTTACTTCCAACTTCTCTGAAGATGACATCTCAACTATAAACTATTTTTCTTGATGTAGGATCCCAAAGATTATATCCTTTCATTCCTTCTTTATATCTAATGAAAATACACTTGATTGCATTCTTATCCAACTTGCTCCTCTTTTCCTTTGTCACTCCAGAAGGGAACCTCACCCGACTTTTTTTTCCATATATACAATGTTCACAAAAGTTGACTTCTAAATTACATGCAGGAAAGTCTTCGACCATACCTTTTTTATGCATAGATTGAAGTCCTTTCTCTCCAATGTGTCCGGTCCTCTCATGCCATAGCATGTTCAGGTCAACTTTATGATGACTTGTCGAGTCGGTTTGAATCGAATCAACTCGATTCGAGTCGATTCGACTTGAAGTCAAGTCGACTTTTGGAGCAATGATGTTGTTGCATGTAGTCAAGTTGACACTCCCTCATAACTTGTATAGGGTACCAATCCGATCTCCTTTCATTAATACCATCACACCTCTAACCATCTTGCATGAATCCTTCTGAAATAGAGTGTCCGCCCCTGCATCACTCGATGAAAAATATCAGGTTTCTTGCCAAACCTGAAATGTGTAGCACATCTGGAAGGGTTCTACTCCTCCCATCCCAAAGTATCAGTCAAACTCTTCCTCGTCCAATGATTTTGGTTTTCGAGTCATCCCCCAAGAAACACATCTCCTCCTTCATATCATTCATATTCGCATAACCATTCTCTATGTGTGTCATATGATAGGATGCTCCATAGTTGATCAACCAAGAATCTTGATTTGATTGCGTACTGGTTGACGCCAGGTAAATATTGCCTCCCTTATCTGGAGTCGTCTTTCTCACATTTAATTGCTTCTCATTGGATATTATACTAACTTCCATTTCCTTCGACTTGAATTCCCTTTTGTAATTCCCAACTTTATCGCATTTCCAACATCTTCTTGTTGACCGAACAAGGGATTTAGATCTACCCTTTGACTTAGACTTTCTACTAGAGAATTTTCCTTTATCTCTATCAACCGATCGACCTCTCACCACTAAAGCATATTTGGTTGATCCTTCCATGTTTTTTCTTCTCATTTCTTCTGAAAGTAGAGATGCAACCATGTATTCTAGCGCTAATGTGGTTGTATTACTCCCTACAACCATGACTAAGCTATCCCAAGAGTTTGGCAAAGAACATAATAGGCTAATACATTTCTCCTCCTTAGTGATTTTAATCTCCAGAGAATATAATTGGCTTATAATGGTACTAAACACATTTAAATGCTTAGTCACAAAAATTCCCTCACTCATTCTCAAAAGATACAGTTTCTTTCTGAGAAACAACTTGTTTACCAGGGATTTCGATTGGTACAATCTCCCCAAATAGTCCCACAATTTCTTGGACGAATCTTCATCTAATACATTCAACAGTACCGAATCTGCAAGAGAAAGTTGATTCACACTCCTTTCTCTTCTCTCGAGTTTCTACCATTCTTCTGTCGTCATTGTTAGCACTGAGAATCACCCTCATATTGCAAGAGGATAAGCCTAGTACCCATCAAAAGGTTTGTGAATGTGAATTAGTGATTAAAGGTCAAATGGACAAAACTCAGCATAAGAATGTTTAAACATAGAAATATGGGCTAGCATGCATAAGAAAATGAGGTATTGATTAACTTTAGTCAGTGGTTTAAGGGTAAAGGTGAATAGAAGGAAGAATTAGTGAGGAAGGTGGATAGGTCTGCTATAATCATAAGACCTTCAAGCAAATAGGTGAAGAACAACTTAGTCACAAGAACTTCTTGAACTTAAAGTTTAAAACACTGAAAAACATTCATAACAACATTATAATCAAACATCCATTATAACACAACCACAACATCTCATATGGATCATCCAATCATGGGCATGCCATAATAAGAGGAAACAAGATGATGAAAGAAAACTGACTTCTATTAATGAAAATGTCTCAAGTCTCATACATAACTAGAGACCAACTCTGCTTAGTCAAAATATTACAAAAAGGGAGCTCTGCTCAACTATTCAAACCTCAACATATCATTCATCTGATGTATTTATAATAAAAAAATGATAGGCAACAACTAAAGGTGCGAGCTGGCCTTTCTATCCTAGGATCCTCCACAAAAAACTACAATTCTAACATATGTACCAATAGATCTAACAAATTGCTAAAGTTAAGGAACCATGTTGGCAACCACGCTAACCAAAATTGAATGACATGTATTACAACTTGGGGGCATCCTTCTCTAGTGCCAACTATCCTCCAAGATCGTATGCTGATCCCCAACTACCACCTGTTGATCTTTGGTTCCTTCCACATCATCAAAGTAAAAAAGGAGTCATGAATTCAAAACCTTTGACTGTAATGGCCAATTCATACCACCATTTCGTAGTGCATTCGGTAGCCAATTCCGTAGTGCCCTCCTATAAACTGCTCTGCAGATTCTATATCGCCCCTCATGTGCTTGGCTAGGTGATTCTGTATTTCCTTTGGTAGCGCACTCATAGAACAGTCTGTGTAGACAATTCCATAGTGCCATGCGCTACAAAATCTATGTGTTTTTCTATGTGATGCAACCACTCTTCAAAAACACAAAAAATATTAGCTGATGGACTAGGAGCCTGTAGATGCATGTATAGGTGAAAATATTATACTTCCTTGAACACTTCAAGCTTTCAAAAACAACCACCCTAAAAAATGGATCTGTCATACCCTCCATCTACTTTCTCAATCTAGCACTCCTCCTTGTTGTAGAAGACTTCCCCTCTGTCATGAAAACATCTCTTTCTTTAGCAGAGGCATTCTTCTCTATTGCAGGCTCATTTCTTTGTATTGCAGCTTGTACTAGAACATTTAAGTTCCTCTGGGCTAGATCATTCTTGAGAAGCTGCAATTCTTCTTTGAGCTTCTTGTTTTGGGACTAAATGCTTATGTTTTGCATGTACATATTCTTAAGTTGTCTATGGAGAGGAAAGAATATTCTTGCCATAAACCTTGCCAAATCAAGGGTTTCATTGTATGTGTCCATGAGCTCCTTCATCTTTCTTCTCTCATTCAAACTTTCTGCCTTCAAACGAGCAACTTGTTTTCTATCATCCCTGAGTTGTCTAATGAATCTCTTGAAAGTGGGATTGTCAGGGGGAGTGCTGATGTTGATAACATCAATATGCTTCTCAATGGCTTCACCTTCACCTTTATCTTTATGCAAAACATAGGCTTTGGCTATAACCTCAATAGGTTTCTTAATGGCTTCACCTTTACCTTTAACTTTCTTTGGGATTGAAGCCTTGGGTATGACTTATGCTCCAACAACTTCATTGTGGGATGATGATCTAGTAAAATGCCTCCATAATCTGGTCTTAGCTGCTAGAGTAGGTGAAGGGAAATACAATTTCCTCCCCTTCTTGGCTGTGGTTTTGGTCGATGAAGGAACTTCTTCCAATTTAGGTGCAGGAGGAGGTAAAAATTCCCTTTGTGGGGAGTGATGAACTTCCCTCTCTTCCTCTTCAATTTCCTCAGGGGTTTCTTTGCCTTGGGTAGTAGGTTTGATTTTTCTCTTCTTGATTTTTCCTGCTGGGGCAACACTACTAGATGGAAAAGGGCTCTGCATCCTACATTGAGGGGTAGAGGCTATATCTAGCCGCATATTGGCAGAGACAATGAATTGTTCCCAAGAAATATTTCTTTTCTTCAACTCTTCCATAACCATCATCTTGATCAACCCAGAGTGGAAAACACTAGTGTCCACAACCTTGGACTTGGCTTGGACTCTACCAAACATCTTTCCCATACTTCTTAATATATAAAAATGGATATTCATTAAATCCTTACCAGTGAAATGCAACAAGAGTCTAATGTGATATAATTGGTATATCATGTTAAATCTACCCTCACATGTAAAATATCTATGGATAATATTAAGCATTTTATCAAAACCCTCAATCAGGTGGCTCCTAGGCACTCCCTTAGAAAAATTATCTTTTTGATAGTCTGGCTTGAGGAAATCCTTGGAAAAGGCTTCATTGAGGATCATGGATTTGAACCACCTCTCACTAGTGTTGGGTATCTCAGTGGCTGATGCAATAGTGGCCTCGGATACCTCCAACTCAAGATTTCCTACCTTGTTCTTAATGCCATCAAATTTTAAGGCAAACTGCCTTGCTACTTCAGGGTGTCCCCTATACATATTTTGACAAAAAGAGAGGCAACCAACCCTTTGGAAAACCTCCCTCATCATAGTCTCAACATCAAACAGGTGCATGTCAGAAGGCTCAGTCCTGACCACACTCCCTCCCTTGTGAGACTTCTTATTTTGAGGTGTATCCATGGATAGAAGCAAGGGATCAAAGACTGTAATGCTATGAGAGGTAAAGAGACCAAACAAAGGCAAAGGTCTTTGAGTTTTGAAGGTGATCCTTAATTGGTCATTCAGGGATTTCCTCCAACTCACTTCTAGATTAACAAGAGACTGGTCTGATGGTTTAAAAATGAGGAAAAGATACTCTGAGAAATGGTATGAAGGGAGACTACACTGTTCAAGTTTATACTGTCATTAAACCACCATACAAGGTCCTCAAAGCTTTAAAAACACACGGGCTCATAACTCCTCACTACAAGTAGACTTGTGAGATTAAATTATAACATGACATTGTGAAAAGGGGGAGCTAATTTCTGGAGCTATGAGCACAGAAGACAACAAAGGTTTGTCAGGGAATTGGTAGCACTGGAACAAAGGATCCGTAGCGCAGTGTGGGTAATGTAAGCCAAGGTGATAAATGGGCACTCAAAGTCTGAAGCAAAAGGTCTAAGTTCTAGTGAAGGGAAAATTCAACATGAAAATGACTATGGAGTGTGTGGTAGAATAGGCAGAGAGGCTAGTTGGTGAGAGAAGTTGTAGCTTGCAGCGCCATGTGCTACCAAAAGATAAGACAAATATATCTTGATGCTCTGCAAAGCAGCTGAAAAGGTTCATGAAGTACCTGGAAGTTATGGCTGATAAGTGGAAGATCTACACCAAGCTATGGAGTTGTTACATCCACCTCAACCTCCAATTCACCTCGAACAGTTAATCCCGTAGCGCAATCGGCCACAACTCTGTCTGGACTAGTGGTTTCAACAACGCCGATCTTAGGAGGAAGATTTCAAATTGGTAAATAGTTAGAACCTCATAAATGACCAAATATTAATATTCCTTCTGAAGACAAGGGTGATGAAAACAATAAAAAACACGACATCAAATGATGATGGCGAATGATGATAAAGGAGCAAAAGTACAAAGGTGCGTTACAAAAACTCCTAGTGAGTTGGCAACGCCCTTTTCAAAGTTTTATTTGACTCCTTAACGGGCATAGGGACATAGTGGAAAGGATCAGGAGCATGAGTGGATGGAGTGACTTGTCAGGTTGTTAGAGTCATGGGGTCGATAGTGCTTGATGTCAAGTCAAGTGATGAGTCAAAGACATAAACCACAAAATGAACCTAGGCTATGAACCATAGGTGTAGACCAAAAATGTGAACCAAAACCCAAACTTTTATTTGTTTAGACTATCCTAATCAAATCACAAAGGGAAAAATAAAACAAACCTAAATACTAAAGAGTAAAAATTAAAACCTAAGGGAAAAATGATCCTTGACAACTTCATGTGATAACAATCATAATTGTTTCCATGGTACCTGGATAGACTGTTGTCCATTGTTCTCGATCTACAATGAGATCTTCAATTTTAAGCTTCCAAAGCTCAAAATTCTGGCCATTTAATTTTTCGATCTATATTCTCGAGCTGCTTGCCATTCTTTAACATGATCTTTAAATATTTCTAACTTACGACTTTTACTGAACCTAGGGTTTAACTCAGATCCAAGGTTGTTAAGTCAATCTCTGATACCACATGTTAGGAAATGAGGACACTTCCATGCTAAACCTAGAAGAAGAGAGGAAGAAATATATTATCAAGAGAGTAAATGACAAAGCAAACACACAATACACATAGATTTTACCCTGGAAACCCAAACCGGGAAGACCAAAATTCCTTGAGCGTTCTTCTCTCTTGTTGTCTTATTCATTAAGAATAAAAGGTTATATGTCTAACCTTCATCCACACCTAAGACACAATTGACATCATACCCTCTTGCTTACATAAGAAAAATCATGTATCCAATTCGAATTACAACTACATGAACAACAATCTCTACGATTTCGTCTAAAAATTGATTATCCTTTATTATATTTTACATCATTATGACATGCCTTCTTTATAGGCTTTACAGTAGGAAAAAACCTAAAGAAAAGGAGCCCAAAAATGGTTATAGATCCATGCATATCATTGTCTACAAATCCTGCGAATCTCAGGATTCTGTTATAGTCGACTACTAAGTTGGATTACTAGTCGACCAATCGTCATTCAATGTTCAATTGATTGCCACACACCCTCCTTTCAACCTCTTGTCGGTTGAACTCTTCGACTTACTGTCGATATATTTACCATGTCAAACCACCTCTACCTTTGACTTCGACTTTACCCGATCAAACCACCTCGACCTTTGACTTTTTATCGATCCACCTTAACTTCAATTGTCAGTCGATCCACCTTGACTAGAATTTCATTGCAAAGAATACAAAACCCCAACGCTTGGATCTACAGAATTTAACTCAATCTTGAGCATGTGGCCACACATCTCATCTTGTTTTTCAAAGAGACCTTCCAACATAGTCCAAACCTTGTTTGGAGTGTTGCAAGATTCAATATGAAACAATAACTCGAAAGAGATGGACATGCAAATGAGACCGAAAGCCTCATCCATTCGATTGAAGTATTTGGATTTCTCCATTGCTAATGCAGGTTCAATTTCTATTGCCATGGTTTTTCGATACAAGAATTTTCTTCTGAGAAGAAGAAGGATCTTCAACTTCCAATCGAAGTAATTATATGGCGTAAGAAGATCTTACGGTGAAAATTCCATTCTTTCTGACCACTTCAATATTTTGTACCTATAAATGAGTGATTGTGCGCTTTATTCCTATCAAATTGTGGCCTTTGGTACCATGTATAATTATGGTGAAATCTGGATAGAGAATATAGCTAGAAACAATTCACACAAAGCTTGCAACGTTGAGAGAGAGAGAGAGAATTGTATTAACCAAATGATAGAATAGAAAAATACAATTGATCCAAATGAGAGAATGGAAAAATAAAAATGATATACTCTACATGGCTGAACTAATGTTCCATAGTAGTGATCTAGAGAGATGTGAGCACACATTTACATAATTTGGAGTGAACTACCACTTAGTCCTAGTTAACTGGATAATCACAAGTGGATTGAGGAGAGTCTCATGCATACACATGTGTCATGCCTTCCTAGTGACCATCCCAAGTTAAGTGCGCTCTCTTGCTGATGATCCCGAGGTGAGCATGCAACACTTGGTGATAATACCAAGGTTTCCATGTAAGACACTACTCCACCAGTTTAACTAAACTACAACTTAGTAATGATTGAAGAGGATGTGGTGCCCTCATCTAGGGGAGAATATATTTGAACAAGTGTGCCCTCAACATAGAGTAATAAACCTAGGAAAATAAATACTAGGTGGTTGTGTAATATATCCAACAATTACTAGGTTTGGTGTCCCCAAGTAGTAGTGTGGAATTTTCATCACTAAAATTAACTGAATTCTCTCTTGAAAAGAACATTAAAATAAAATATGCAACCCATTATTACCCCCATGGAAATGGTCTAGCATAATCTACTACAAAAAATCTGATCATAATCCTGAAACAGACTGTGACTGACCATTAGAGGAGTTGGCATCTAGCTCTACCAAATTCCCTATAGGTTGATAGAGTGACTCCAACAACATCCTTAGGGAATTATCCTTTCTTCCTAGTGTATGGTAAAGAAGGAATTTTACCTACCCATATATTCTTTCCTTCCCTGCAACTATCCAAATCTTCCCAAGAAGAAAATTGTCTAGTTATGCATCATAGATTAAATACCCTTCTTAAGTTGGAGGAATAAAGAGAAAAAACCAAGAGAAAGCTAGACCAACACAAGGAGTTAGTCAAACATTGATTTGATAAAAGATTTGTCAGTAGTAAGGATTTTTGGGTTGGGGACCTTGTTCTCAAATGGGACAAAGCCAATGAAAAGAAAGGGAAACATACTAAGTTTAAGTAGCTATGGATTTGTCCATATCAAATTCATGAAAGTATTGGAACGGGTAATTTTAAGCTCAAAATGTTGGAAGGGGAGATTGAGGAACTCCCTATCAATGGGCCAATCCTAAAAAAGTATTTTTCATGATAACCTATGATGATGTAGTCCTGTACATAATATCTTTCTTTTCATTTTGCTTTATTTTGAGAATTCATATTTCTTTTAGAATACATCTGTACAGTTCTTACTTTTATTTTCTTTGTGTCTTATGAACTGATTTTGAACCGATTTCTTTGTTTTAACTTTTAACCAACCTTGTTTATAATGTTTGAATGTGAGAAGAAGGAGATTGTCCATTATGTGAAAAGTGTAAAAGAAACCTCCCCTGTAAAATTGTCTCAAAGACACTAAGAAGTGGAGAATCTACTCTACATAACATACATGGAATTAAGGGACCAAAGGAGAACCGTGGAAACCCTGGGATGAACACATATTTTAAAATCCTAATAAACTCTCAAGTTTTAGATTGGAGAAAAATATCAACAAAGTTGGATATGAATTTGAATATTCCTTATTATGGCAGTACTCTCATATTAAGCTTCATGGCTCACATGAAAATGGAAAAATATTGGCCTATAGGTGTCTTTTGGGTATTATCTGTAAGCTCCATTCACTTTCAATGGATTTTTCTTGAATGACAACCCCAAAAGTTTTGTTTTCCTAAATGCCTTTTCTCTAAACTGATTCCTCTAATAAGGTTCTTTTGAAAATCTTCTTTGGAAAGGTTCATTCAAAAGTAAGTCTTCCCGACCATAGATTTTCCCAAAACTCTGTATTTTCGACTGCATTGTTCAGAGAGAAATATTTCAATGGAATTAATGGAACTGTACTTCTCCTGCCTGCTACGAGCCAGAGCCTAGACATATTAATTGTAGAAGCAACATATTGGTGATTAAATATTAAAAAATCTAATTCAAGCCACACAATAGTCATTTTTTCAGAGAATCAAGTGAAAAAGAGGTATGCAAGAAGGATTTCCCTGGATAATTGACATTTTATGTGATAAATTGTAAAGTAGTTAGGTAATATCACTACTCAAGAAGAAATTCCTTTATTTATCATGCATTGTTGTTTATCTTAAGCCCTTATGCTATTTTGAAATATACTAGATTTCAAAATCACATAAATGTCAAAAGCTCAAATGTGAAGAGAAAAAGTTCCCGCATGGAATGTTGTTGCTCAGGTGAAAATTCCATAGAACCTATTACTGTCAGATACAAGCTCCTTCAACAGAATGGATGATTTCCCTACATGGATGAGGTAGGGAATGCATTGAATTGTGCGCAAAACCTTTTGGTCAACATCTTTCAAGCCATTAGAGAAGCTCAAGGGATAAAGACACCAGCTTTTTACATGTCTTCATACTTAATAGATGTAGTATGTTCGTCCATTTGTTTTCCTACAATGGTTTGGGATTGGAACCCCAACCTACCTCCTATTCATGTTTATTGCTCTAAATTATGGGAGACCAATTACAAAAATACTTCTATGACATATGTGATCATTTCATGGCACCCATGTTTTTTGTCATATATAATCAAAATCCTCAGATACTATCTCAGGAAGATATAGAATCTATTAAAGAGATAGGATATTGGTACATGGGGAAGCATTAACCTATGCCTGAATCTTTGGATGTGCACAACCCCCACATATCCTCCCCAAGTATGTCCTTGACAAGCTAATTGGTAGGGATATTATTTACCAGACAATTGAGGTTGGGATAATTGCATTCTTGGTTGCGAGTTCCAAAAGGATTTGGCCAAATTTTCCCATTAAAGTGGGAATGTTCACACTATTAAATGTTCCTCATGCTAGAGAAAAGGTTGTAGTCCTAAAATAGTTGTGTTTGTGCATAGGAGAAGTTAGAAAACATGATCCTAAAGGGGTCCTATTTTTTTAAGAAGTGTTAACAAACATTAAGGATGGATTAGGGAGAGAAAGATTACAGTAGGAGGAGGAAGAAAAAAGGAAGAAAACTGAGGAACAATGGGAACAATTAATGACCACTTAAAAGGAGCAAGAAGAAGAAAGAAAGACAACTCAAGTAACTAAAGATGAAGATTATCTTAAAAGAGCCATGGACGATGAAGAAAGGTTCAGAACAAAGGAGAAGCAAAAAGAATAAGAGGCCAAACAAAAGGAGGTGGAAAAATAAGCTAAGAGGAAAGCAAAAGAAGACATGGATAAAGTAGAAACATAGGAAACAAAAAAGAGGGAAACAAAGGGAAAGAAGAAGAAGAAGGAAGAAGCAACCTAAAAGGCTATAGAAGAAGAACAAAAGAGAAATGAAAAAGAGAGGAAGAAGAAAGAAGAGGAGGTGCCAAAAGCAGAAAAACAAAAGAAAATGAGACTTGAAGAAGATAAAGGCAAAGAAGCTATCACTAGCACTATGCAGGGGCTTACAATGCTTAATTCACCTATAAACCATGTTACCCCATTGAATACAATATTGGTAGGATTCTCTTATTCCTCATATTAGCTAGTAGATTTTGATGATGTTGTTGTGTCTTTAGGAGAGTATTTTTACAACAAATAAAAAAGAGGGATAGATAAATATCAACAAAAATAACAGAAAACAGAGAATACTCCCACCAGGTAGGCATAAGACATAATATTTTCATGGATTTTAGGGCAAGATATGCAAACCAATGCAATTGACATAACCTCATCCCTTAGTGCTTTTGTAGGAGAAAACCTAGTCACTATTAGTGAGCTGAATGATACACTGGACAATTATAAGACCAAGTTATCGGTGTTGGAAGAGCAGTTGAAACAACAAAAGGCACAAATGGAAAATGAATTCAAGAAGCAGGAAGATGAGAAATATAATCTATATAGAGTTGAAATATAAGCCTTGGAAAAGGCACATTTGCAGGAGATGGAGTTGCTAAGAACATAACACTAGCAAAAAAATATTCTCTCTAAGTAGCAAAGATTGGAAATCATCATATATGAGGAAAAGGGGCTAAAGCTCGAAGCACAACTGAAAGACATAAACAAAGTAACCAATATCCTTGAGGTTGCGAGGGAAGAATTTATAATGGAAAACAAAGAGTTAAGGGAATCCCCTAAAAAATTCTTCACCAAGTTAAATGAGATCCAGGATTAACAAGAAGATATTGTTAGGTTATCCGATCAACTAGATGAGATTAACAACCAATATATCGAGCCCTCGTGGTGTAGAGAAGTCGGTGAGAGAGTGTGTTGTTAAGGCACTCCGTAAGTGAAGTCACCGGTTCGAAACCTCTGAGGACACCTCAAATCCAACCATGTTAAGGGATGGTGTGGTCCAGGCCAGGTGCGATCCCTGGGTGATTTTGACGGCTTAGATTCCCCTGGGTCATGGCAACTCAACCACATGCCAATCCCGCAAGTCAGGGATATTTAGCTAAAAAAAAAAAACAACCAATATACTTCTACAAAACATGCATCTGATAAGATATTGTATTGGAAAGGTCTACATAAGGAGACCCATATAGACATGTTCAGGTTCACCAGAAAAAAGAAAGGGAAAACTCAAATTTTGTTGGACAACTAGAAAAATTCATACCAAGATGTTAATGAAACCATAAGCCTCACCAACGAAGTTGTGCTAGAATGTTGAATTCAGATAATGACCAATTAGAACAATTTAAAATGCCAGTCATGGATGAGCTAGCCCAAGTAGGGCCTAGCAAGCTAAGGATATAAGAGGTATAGGCAAACAAAGATATAAAAAAACAAGCCATTAGCCAACTCACAGAGGTCAACAAAGAAGTCCCAAGTCAATACTTGATACAACCCATTAAATATGCCTCAACTGCAAATGACTTTGTCAAAAGAATTCAAAGGGATGTTAAGAGGGAAGTTACCGACCAGTTATATGATGGAGAGTTGGATTTAGAGAAGATGAAGCTGAATAGACTGGGATAAATGACCAAGGCATATGACTCATGGGTCACATACGTAGAAGATATAGCTTCAAAGAGATCCTCATGATTTTGTAAAGTTACATAATGTATATTTCTTTGGAAAATTGCATTCAATTTGTATACAAGACATAAATATTTGAAATGAAGAGATGTAATTGTGGCCTTGGAAGTTATAGAATGTAAAGAGACTCTCTTATTCTAAAAAAGAGAGCTCCATGTAAGAGAAGAGAATTTTTTTCCCGATGTAAGTCTGATGATATTATTATCTCGTTGAATAAAGAGTAGAAGGCATTTCAATGATCATAAATGTGTTCAATTGTGTATGGGACTATTCTACATGTACACTTGGTTTATACGTTTCTTGAGTATATTTCATATGAACTATTTCTATGTTTGGTTTTTAAGCAAGTTGTTCTTTTGTGGTTACTTATGAATGAATTGATGGCGTTGCAGGTGTAATATATAACTATTTATGTTTATATATGTTGCATTATTTTTTTCACATATTGTTGTTTTTCATGAACTATTTCTACAACCAATAACATTATCTAATGACGTGTCTATATTTTTAGAATGCTCCCGATCATGATATGTTAGAAATAGATAGATTATATATATATATATTTTTTAATTAGTTAAATTTAGATTTAGCCAGAATTATTTGGAGGACAATTCATCTTCCTATTTTGTAATCTAAATTCTTAGTGGAAACCAAGCCCACATACTAGTCAAAATTTTCCATACCAAATGAGAGAGAGTCTAATTGGGACTCACCATCGGGCATTTTCCCTTACCAGCTTGATAGGTGATTTGGACCCGTCAACAATGGCAGGGGTAGTCTTTTTGAAAGGAGTTTTGAAAAATTTCTTGTTGGATCTACCTTCTCCAAAATTCATTTTCAAATCAACAATCTTATTTGTAAGTTTCTTTACAATCCTCTGTAAGCTATCCATATCCATGGAATCTTGATCCTTTTTCTAAGAAGGGTGTTTAGTTGGAAGAAAATTCTTTTTTTTTTTAGCTTTAACTTGGTCACTGTCTAGCCTAAGGCTACCCTTTAGACTGAGCATGTCTTTCTCCACCTTGATTACCTCTTTAAATGTATCTTCAAGGGTACTATTAACAAACATGGCCATGGAGACTGGTTGAGTTGAAGTATAGAATTTGATGGACACATATTCAATAGGTTTAGAAGTATTTGGAATCTTATTTATCAATAATAAAAATCTTTGATTAAAATGTTTAACTTTTTTTTTAGAGTCCATTTTTACTCTAGATAATTTTAAAACCAATACTACTGAGGTTTTATCATCTCCAAATTTCTCTATGAAAGTAGTTTCAAATGCATTCCAACTTGTAATTGACCCTTTTCTAAGAGAAAAATACCATGTAGAGGCCTTTCCTTCAAAAGTATAAGGAAAACGTCTACAAACCACATCTTCATGTTCTTTGTTTATCAACCTGACAATACGCATATTTTTTTTAATGTGATCCTTAGTAGAATCCTTCTTATTAGGGTCAAACTTTGGTAGAAGCTTCTCAAGATGCTTGGGTAAAGGGTGATTATCCCCTAGAACAATAACCACATCTTGAGTGAGCCAGGGTTGATTAGCATTTGGGTTTGGATTAGGGTTCACCATATCTCCTTGAGGACTTCCCGAAGGTTCTTATTTTGATGATTCTCCTTTAGAAGGATCTCTGGGGGTAGCTGGAAGAGAATTTGGGGGAAGTGGTGGTTCAAAACCACATAGAGATACATACTCTTCAAAAATTAACTCATAAGGACTAGGTACTCCCCTAAGGAGTTAAAAGTTGATAATTAGGGTTTTCGATGGTTAGGATACCAATGTCGGTTAGAGAACTGATTTCTATTGGTTTTCCAGGTTTAGTTTGTCTTTGTCTCTCGGGTAGAGGGTATTCATCCGATTTGATTCCAAGATTTTTCTTCATAACTCAAGTAAGGATGCAAAAATGTTGAAGCCATTGGCCAATTTCAATAGGGCTTAGAGTAGCAAAACTTGATGCTGCAGGATTGGGTTGGTATGCACTCTGTTGACCCGAAAGTTGAGCAAGTGTATGCACCAGAGTTGGAAGTGGGTATATGGTTTTCTCAGAGGGAGAAGATTGAGGTAGGATGAATTGAGTTTGGTTTCTTTGTGGATTAGAATGGGTAGGGTCAGGGTTACACAATTATTTACTAGCCATTTATTTTGATGGCCCTCCTTATAGCGCTAATTCTATTGATGGGTCAAAATCGATTATCAATCAGTAAAGGAAAATGCCCAATGGCGAGTCCCAATTAGAATCACTCTCATTTGGTATGGAAAGTTCCAACCAATATGTGGGCCTGGTTGCCACATAGAATTCTATTATAGAGGAGGAGAATAAATTGTCCTCCAAATAATTCTTTCTAGTTCTAATATAAATAATTAAAACAAATTCAAAGCTAACTATTCTAACTACTATTCTAATCTATCATGATCAGGAGATTTTCTTATAGATTAGACACACTATCAAATTGGATTACTGATCACAAAAAAAGTTCATGTTAACAACAATATGTTAAATGATAATGAAATTGATGTAAGTCGTAAAGAGTTATCAACTACATCTACAACATTACCACTGTATCCATAAGCAACCACAAATGTACAAGTTTCTTAAACAATAAACACATGAAGAGTTCATATGAAACATCATTCAAGAAACCAATAAGATCAATTGAAAATATAGAGAAGTTCCATTACACAATTGAACACATTCATGGTCGCCAAAATTGCCTAATGTCCTTTATTCATGAGATAATTGTATCACCATATAACAATGGGAAAAATTCCCTTTCTCATACAATGGTATTCCTTTTATAAAACAAGGAAGACCTTTCAAATTATGTAACTGTTGTTCCTTACAGTTACATTGTTTCAACTTACTTATTTTTTCCTATTATACAATTCATATTTCCTTTACATATTCATTAATGAATATACAAATAATTACAATTTTTTAACAAGGTTCTTTAGTAGCCAAATTTTCTCTTTATGAAGTCCACAGGTCATGATACTTGGAAATTTCTTCGACCTTGCTCAGTTTCATTCTCTCAATTTTCACTTCTCCATCATATATCTTTATAGACACTCCTTGTTCCAAATCCCTATGCACCTTTTTAGTGTAAGCATCATCCATGGTGGCCAACTTTACTAGTTTTATAAGGTGGTTGTTTAAAATATCCTTATGGATCTCATTCAACTTTTCAATGGTTTGTTTGCTCTCATCCCTGCTGTGTTCCATCTCTGCTATCTTGAGCTTGCTAGGGACTACTTGATTAAGTTTTTCCATCAATGGAATTTTGAACTACTCTATGAGGTCATCTGATGACTTCCATAATCTAAAGAAAATTTTGGTGGTAGCCTCTATGGTTTCCTCAATATTCGCATGAGGATTTCTATGTGTCCAACATTAACCGAGTTGCATTCTTATCCCTATTATCAAATCTAGGTAGATCTGAAAGAGTGTCTGTATACCCATCCTACCAATCCACAACTACATCAAAAGTATCTTGGGAATTTTTCTTTTGTCCTTTTGTTCTACCACCAGATCTGACAAAGTCATCAAATCATCATGACATTGTTGTATTTCGCTTAACTTGGAGAAAAAATTTCTTTGAGCTTCCCTTATATCCTCATTGGTTGTGAGGGCTACTTCTTTTACTGTTTCTAGGATGGTGGTTGTTTTGCATTTTTCTTTTAGTTGAGCTTCCCGAGTCCTCACTTTCTGTCCATATTCTATGATCTTCAATCTTTTCTTCTCAGAGAGGGAAAATTTTTCCTAGTGTTTTTTTCTCAGCTTCTCCATTTCCTATGAGTGTGTCTTCTTTATGGCTTCTATATCAACTTTGATCAATTGATATTTCTCATTGGTCTAGTGTTTGAAGTCATCTTCCAATTGAACTCTCTGTTACTTCAACTGCTCCTCCTACTCTAGTACTCTTACCTTATAAGTATCTAAAGTGGCACTAAATTCATTGACAATGATTGAATTTGCCCTTGAAAATGCACTTAGAGTAGAGGTTGTATCTTCACCATTAATTTTAGGGTCTTTCCCAAATTTTCATGAAATTATTCGATTTGATGCCTCCTTGGTGGGAGTGTATTCTTTTCTCATCCTCTTTGTTGAACTCTTAACAATCCTTCTTTTTGATTTGCTAAAATAATACTCTCTCGAAGGCACCACAGTTGTAATAGAACCAACACCCTAAACCATCCTTATGGTGGTGGTGTGTACCAAATTTATTTTCTTAACCATTATTATAACTCCAGTTATAAGATTATAGATTAACTTTTCTCTTCAAGAGTTTTCCGACGACTATAAGCATGCTCAAATCCAAGCTCTAGGCAAGAAGTTATTCCCTCTCGAAGTTCTTTCCCATCTTTCATGTGATGAAATTATCCTGTCCATGTGGACCCCTCTCTACATCCAACTGATGTGGATGTACTATTAAACCCTCAAGCATAGACTTTCGAGCTTTCAAATCCCACAAAACTATCGAGACCGCTTTACCGAAAAATACCCATCGGACAAGACAACTTACCAAGTCATGGTTTCCTCTTGAAATCTGTAGTCCACAACATTGTCAGACATTTGTGTTCAAGATTTTCCATTTGAAAGACAATTTAACTTATTCACATTCCTTTTGAAACCTAAAGGCCACAACAATATTGGACTTCCACTTTCGGGCTTTTCCTTTGGAAATGCAAATTGACTTACTCACATATCCTGCTGAAACCTAAAGTCCACAACACTATGATTGGACTCCCTTCATTGGACTCCTCCCATTGGAAGATCGACCTAACCCATTTCATGGTTCTTCCAAAATTTGAAACCAACAAAGTTGTCGGGTTTAGTTCTTTAGAAATACTTCATGACCACCGATCTCCAATATTGGATAGTTAGGATCAAATCTCGATGCTTGATGGATGATAAAGATTTAATATTGGCATTTGGTTGATCCCTATTGACCTTTTCCATTGAAAATTGTGGATCCCACCTGTACTCGACTTCCATGTGTCATTATTTGACTTGTCTTCCCTTGATGACATGTCCCCTAACATGGCATGCCAATGTGGCATATGACATGCCAACATGGCATGCTGTCTCAACAAGATGACATGACATTCTCTTTTCACCTGGCCCTCTTGAGGCAATGTTCTCATCTGATGGATCGGATTGTGGACATCCATGTCAATCAACAACCCAGATCAATGTGGATCCTCAAATTGTGTGATGGTTAACATGTATTACTAGACCTTGACAGGTTTAACGGTTGAGATAAAATTCTAATCAACAACTTTCTTTCTTCAAGGCTTGTGCCTTTAGGATTATTCCTTTAGGGTGTCACACTACCAAGCCTCATAGTTTTTTCTTGAAACCCACATTTTGATAGGCTTGAAAAATCACTCTTTTGGGATTAACCTTATGTTCCACATCAATATCTCTTCGATACCCAATTTCCTGATGGATGGCTGAGATTTACTCTCGATGTCCCAATGAATGGTCAATATTGACTCTCGACACTTAGGTGAATTGCTTCATTTCATCACTCCACCCGACACTTCCACGTTAGCTTCCATTCCCACCTCACTTAGGGAACTTTGCACACATGGATCCATGTCACAATGATGTGTCTGTGCCACTTGGAATATGCTCTTTTGACCTCATAAATTATAGTTATGATGCATCGTTCCACCATTCGAATCAATCCCCATGGATTGCCACCGTGGAATCAACGTCCTCTACCACTTCATCTTCACCATGTAACTAGTTACATAGATTCCACACAATCCCCACATGGACCTTCCCATCAACACTACCTCATCAACTTCAAGGTTCACCACTTAAACTCTGCACCTAGAAATTTTGAAATAAAAGAAACTACGAGGTTTTAGCAGGAGACACCTACCCTGAATTATGAGGATTTCACACTTAGGTGCTTCTATCAAAGGGACAAAGGGAAAAATAGGTTACCCAGATCCCCAAATTCGATTCCCATATATTGTACATGGAAAACCTATAAACAGAGCTTGGCCATTGATAAGACTTAAAAGATAGAAATTCATGGAAAAACAATAGACTATTCGAGTGAATAAACTCTTCAGTGTATTCTTTGTCTTTCTTATAGATTCTAACCATGAGGTTTAGGTCATATACACATGTAATCAAATATATATATCCCATCATGCAAATTTTCCAACATACAAGGCATTACACAACCGTGCATTCCATGGAAGTTTCCAGAGATGGGTTCTTAGCCATAAGCATTTACAACATATCTAATTTATGAAAATTGATTAGAGAGTAGATTACTAAACTTCCAAGGAGTATAAGGTTTAGATTAGTTCTATTTATTAAAATTTTTAAAGAGACAATTATTAGTAAGGAAGATCAATTCATTCAAGGAGCAAAGGTCATACATTCATTCATCCTCTCTTAAGTTCTACTCAAAACCATATAGTTCTCTAATTACACAAGAACACAAACTTTACAAATGGAACAAGCATCAAATCAATCAAGAATATATACACACACTTATTTTATTCAAAAATATTGGCTAGGAAAACCCATTGAGGTGGGTGCTTTTCCACCCAACCGTAGGCTATGCTGCACTTAGAATTTATACAATAGGCCACCCTTGTGCTAGGTCATGATACCACCGGGGAAACTAAGGTTTCTCTCAGGAAATATTAGGTTGGGCATGAAGGCCAATCTCCTTCACTGATAGCCACAACAAGAATCCCTCTAACCACTGAGACTAATGCCACCACGAATATCTCATATGATTTCCCCGTTGTCTATAACTTCACACGGTATTCCCTTCACCGCCTCTGTAATCCCTCAACACCCTCCCCTCTAAGTGCCAGTTCCTATCCCAACAAGCATCATATTCACGACCCTGTTTTCTCAAGTCAGGTCTAGGTTATTTTTCTGCTTGAATCCAATATCCAATTCACTTCCTAATTCCCCCTCTTCCTCTAATCTCTCTTCTCTCTTCCCCTCGTGCACAACTCTTGCACTTCTCTTTTCTCTGGAACTTTCCTTATCTCTCCTTGATTTTCTTCTCTTGCTTTCATATGAAGCCTTCGAGGATTATCCCCCAAAATGAGGTGGTACTTTATTGTACTTTTGGTCAAAAATATTTAGCTAATCCAACCATTCCCCCCCATACCTTCAAGAAGGTGGGTATTACTGCTCAACCATTGAACCTCTCCTCATTAACTAACTTATTGGGATACGTAAAAGGGGAGGTAATATAATTTAAATGAATTAAGGCACTAAGGCTCTCTAGGTGAAGGTTAACTATTTGGGTAAGCAAAGTAATTCTCAATCCCCTCACCAATTTCTACTCATGGTATCATGGTCCATATTAGTGCTCCACACCTCATTCAACTGTTTGGCCTTTCTTTATTAAATAAAAACATATTTACATTACATGTAAAGTTTTAAATAATCATGTCATGACTCATGGCAATATTAAGTCATAGTCATAATTACAAACTAGGGGAAAAAAGGGTGTTACATTTTCCTCTCCCTTAAAACAAACACCATCCTTGGTGTTTTACCAACCACGAAACAATTTTATACAATAAAAAAAATGGGAATGCCTCTCTCATGGCATCCTCTAGTTTCCATGTGTCCTCATTTTCTCAAAAGTGCTTCCATTGCACCTTGACCTGCACGATGGCTCAATGTAACACCTCGGTTTTAACCCCTATGAACTAGAATGTATTACATAAACATGATTTATGACAATGATCCGATAAATTTGAAAAGGGGTCGAAGTGCCTAGGAAATGTAATACTTCGAATATATTAACAAAATACATCGTTGGTTGTAGGATGGATAAGGACAAAAGAGATAGGGGGCTATGATTCCACGAGAGAGGGAGCTAAAGGGGATAAGTATTTTTATTATATTTTATTTAACCATCTGGGTTTTAATTGAGAAAAGTGGTTACATGAGCTTCTTGAAGGGAAGCCATGTGGTTCTTGGTTTTGGTAATTATATAAACCCTACCTATGGGCTATTTGAGGGTTGTTCTTTGTTCTTAATTCATTGTTAAGAATTCCATCACTCATATTCCTCATTCTTTCCAATTCATGTGCTCTTGGTTGGAGCATGGAAACAAATGGCTGGAGGAGGAGATCCATTGCGAGATGGATGTGAGGAATTATTGATCATTCCAGAAGGGAATGTGTTGGCATGTGGTTATAATACCCCAGGTTTAGTTTATTCTACCAACAAACCCTATAAACACCGTCCCTTTCAACATCACCTGCATGCAAATGAAGTCTCACCCGAGGCATCTATTGGGGCTGTAGGAACCAAGTTTCTGTAGGGACAAGGGGATGGGAGGCTATCATCATATTCATTCCTTCTTATCTACCTTGTTTGCCATATTCTTTGTCCCTTTTCCCTTGATTAATTAGTAAAATTTAACTATGCAGCATCATTGTGACATATATTGCAACATAAACTATTCATTGTAACATTTATCTTTACTACGCATCAATCAACTAATAAACATATCTAGATCTAGTTATTTATAAATAGAATATCCATGACCAAACACATAAAAATACATTCATACAAAAAATTTAACGTAGTTCACCCAAACTTTGGGCTATGTCCACAAAAAATACCTTCTTTATTATTCTTTGTGCAATAATCTCAGGCTTGCACACTGCGCTTACAATAGATATATAATGATATCCTTCCCCATCTTGCCTAGCCACTCTGCAGTGCAAGCCTCTTCTCTGCAAACCCTCCCTAAGCCTTCAAACATAGAATCTCTCTCATTCTCAGTCTATTCTCTCAATAGTAACAACTTTCAAACTTCAACAACCTATTCTACCCGACCCATTACATATTTATACATAGAATTTAGGGTTCAAAACCTTATGAAAACTCATGATTACAACTTATGATAACTCATTGTTCGGGCGTGCTTTTCCTACCTTTGCACTTGCATGCTTCTTTTACATTCTCGACTGTTGTTCTTCTTGCTTTTTCACATCTATATGATTTTGCATGCCAAACTGTTGTCCTTCCTACTTTTCCGCGCGCCCTCAAAACTTAGTTCTTTGAACTGCCTATCCAAGAGGCCCCCAACACTCACCTGTGGCTCATCTTGAGCCACTTAATCCCACTGTGTCGCACCCCTCCATGATTCCATGAACTTTTGGAGGGTCTCCTTTGTTGTCACAACTCTTTTTTTGACCTCTTCTTCTTGTTCCAAAATCTCCTCTATGACCTACATAATCAAGGCTGTGAGTTTCTCCTCACTTTTGTCTGCTGCTTTCTTTATTGCACCTTGTGCAGATTTCAATCGGCCCTTCAGTTTCACTTGAAATAGAGTTCGGGAAGTAAAGTTATGAGCATTTTAAATTCAACATTTTTTCAGGGTTTTTCCAGAAAATGCCGCGATTTTCTGCCGTAACTTATTGTTCTATTTTTGGGGTTTTTCATAGCAAGATGTATTTTACAGGGAAATGTGATGGCCCTAGTATTGAATCATTCATTAAATAAAGAAAATCAGCATGGGAAGATACTTGGCCCCATTGCGTAAGTCTCAAATTGCAAGGTGATGCTGCCATTTGGTGGAAATCACTTGATTATAAGGAGATGATGAGACTTTCCAATGTAGAATTTGAAAAAATATTGTTAGACAAGTGGTCTCATGGAGAAAATAAGGATAAAGAGAGAACCAAGAGCATATTTTCATGTGAAAAATCTATATTACAGGTTCATCGTTGTATTCATAAAGAAAATATTGTTGTTTCTATTAACCCTAGTTGCATGCATAATTTTATCAATGTTCAGTTGGTTAATAGATTGCAAGTTCCAATAAAGAATATTGTTCAGCCACATTAGATTGCAAGTTCCAATAAAGAATATTCAAAGCACACATGTTGAGGGTGAAAATGTTCAAATTTTAAAGATTTGAAGATTACCATGGATAAATATGTGTTGCATTTAGATTTCTTATGCTATGGATATGGATGAAGTGATATTATTTTGGGATATCCTTTAATCTAATCCAAGGTACCATTAATATTAATGTGCAAAAGAAGTTTTTAAAGTTGTATACAAGGTGAAAATCACATTGAAAGATGTGTCTCTTAGTAATAAAGATGAACCCATGGAGGCTAGAAAAGAAGTTATTGCCTACCAAGTTGAATCGTGAGGCGTAGTCTATTGCATGAAAGAAAAGCCACAAGAAGGAATATAATCAGAAGCTAAGGAGGCTCGACAAAGTTCAAAAGTGCTGCGCATTTGGAAGAAAAACAAATTCTACGCTTGTTGCATATCACATCCATCATATAGAGATGCAAAAGTCATCAAGGTAAGGGCATGTGCATCAAAACATTTATGCACCGCTAGGCACCGCATTGCAGAAAGATAAAGATAAAGACAAGGCAACCCCAACATGAGGCGTAGAAAGATAAGGGTGGAAAGGTATAAGATAGACATCATGTTCGACTTCCATCGCGATGGATGGATGGTCGTACTTGCACTGGGCCTGGCTACATTGTTTATCTGGTCATATTGTATGGCTTCTTCTAATGTTTCGAGGATGAAACATGTGAAGGAGGATGGAATGTGGTATACCTAGGAGGGTAATATGGGGTACCTAAGGAGGTACCCTACTGAATGTAGTTATATGTTATTAGTGGAAGTCAATTAATATATGGGAATGTGGTCATTCAATGTAAGGAGGATCAGGTCCACTATATTAATAAAGGCCACTATAGTAGGTTGGATGTAATAAATGTGAGAAGTCTCTAAAAGGTTCCTAGGAGATAGAGAGCCATAAAGAAGTCTAGCAATGTAATGAAACATAAGGAAGAATATTGTGATTGTACAAGCAAGGATTGCTTGAGGAGTTTTATCCTTCCATAAGGATTAATATATGGTGTTACCCTACCTCAAGGGTTTTCTCTATTTCTTGTGTTCATGTTATGGTGAATGGTTTATGGTTTATTCTTGGTATTATTGAAGTATATTTGAAGATCTGGTATAGGTACTTAACATCAGTAATCACTGCAATGCGTAGGCTAGGCACAATAAACTCCATCGACATTACCAATTCTTGCCCATAGACTAACCTAAAAGGTATTTGTTTGGTCAATTTTTACTTGTAGTCCTATATGCCCATAATACTACAGGAACCCTCAAGTCCCAATCATATCGCCCTACATTGAAGGTATTTGTCGGAGAATTCTCCAGAATTTTATTAAAATCTTCTACTATCCCATTGGCTTGAGGGTGATACGACGTAATCTTCTGATGATGAATTTTAAATTTCTTAGTTAATGCTAAAATTTTCTGATTCAAGAAGTGTGTCCCTTGATCACTGAGTAGAATGAGCGGGAATACAAATCGTGTAACTACATTCTCAAATAGAAAAATTGTAACAGTCTCTGCAATGCAATCTATGATTGGTGCTACTTCTGCCCATCTGGTCAAATAGTTTGTTGCAATGATTATATATTTATCTCTTGATCTTCTCATCGGTGGGTTGATTAGTCCAACAAATTCTATTGCCCATTTATCAAATGCCACCAACGTTACCTGTGGGTGTAAATTAATCTCATCCCTTCTGGATGGATTTCCTACCCTTTGACAAACATCACATGCCTGACAATATTATTTAGCATCCTTATGAAGTGTGGGCCACCAGAGCCCTGCGCACAAAATATTTTGCGTTGTTTCTCTACCTATGTAGTGTCCTCATGTAATTCCTTCATGCGCTTCTGAGAGTATCATTGGTATTTCATGCTCTAACATAGATCATATTAATATTCCATTTGCACCTAACTTTTATAAGTTTCCTGCAATTAACTAATATTCTTCTTCTTTAATCACTAACCGTTTCTTCTGTGCAACTGTCATGTCTGATGGGGCCATTCTTGTACTTAAAATTTGCACAATGTCTATGAAGTAGTCGTCCACCATTTTAACTGCAAATAAATGTGCATTTGACAAGATGCCATCTAGATTCCATGTATCTTCTCCTGATAGTATGCACGATAAGTGATCTGGTCCTGCATTCAACTTACCTGGTTTGACAACAACCTCAAAATCATATTCCTGGAACATGAGTAACCATCTGCATATTCTCCCCCCCCAACACTAGTTTTTTTACTAAGAATCTTAGTGCAAAATGGTTTGTATACATCTTAAAATGAGAACCCAATAAATAATTTCTAAACTTCTGTAGTGCATATATCATTGCCAATCCTTCTCGTTCTATGGCAGTGTAATTCTTTTCTGCTGTTGACAACTTCCTTCTTGCAAATGCGATTGGGTGGTCTATGTCTCCTTCCCCTGGATGAGATAGTACTACATCTAAAGCTATGGATGACACATCTACATGAATATGGAATTGCTTCTTCCAATATGGGAATATCAAAATCGACGCGATCACTAATTTCTGCTTCAATGTATCCAAACCTTTCTGACAGTCCTCATTCCATTGGAACTTAGCTTCTTTCTTCAACAACTTCTCCATGGGTGTTGTAATCTACGCATAACCCTTAATGACCTTCTTATAGTATCCTATATGACCTAGGGTTTCTCTCAATTATCCGACTGATGTGGGTGGTTGTAAATCTAAAATCACTGCAATCTTGGCAGGATCCACTAATAAGCCCTGCTTACATACTACATGGCCCAACAAAATTCTAAAAGGCGTGCATAAAATACATTTTTTCAAATTCAGTGAAATATGGCATTGTCTACACCTATCCAACATTAACCCGAGTACTTCTATGTGTTATTTAAATAGACTAAACACAATCCAATCATCTGAGTAAACTTCAAGGAACTTATGAATAAACTCCTTAAACACTGCGACTATTATAGCAAGATTTGCCTCACCCCATGCAATCTTGCATAGAAGGCCTTTTTCCATCTCCCTATGCATACTTTTCATCCCTTTTTGCAAATCTTGGAGCTAAAAATACATTTTTTCGACATATACGCACCTTGCCTACTATACAACATGCGTATACGCAGACTACACCACTACAACATGTGTACATAAGGAAATGTGCCCAAAATTGGAAAATGGTGTCGGGTTTCCATGTCATGATAGGAGATCAATGATCCTTGGCCTTCCATATACTGGAAATGTTCTGACTTAGCCCTTAAGTTCCACTTGAAGGCTATAAATGGGCCAATTCCAAGCTATGAAAAGAGGAGAAAGAATTCAAATTTGAGAGCAAAGTTACTCTGGAGGAATTATTCACTTCACATTGAGTATGCATCCCTTTGTCCTTTAAGTCTGAACACAGTGTTCAACCCCCAAGCTCTTCCCTTATTGATTAATAAATTCATTGTCTCTCTTCTATGAGATTGCCTTTGGTGGAGGATTGAAGTGGTGGAGGCCCAACTGGAGGAAAATTAGTTTCTCGGTTCCGAACCATGCCGACACAGAAGTCTGTAACTTATTCACTTATGCTGATCATATCTTAATAGAAATACTCATTTCTCGTCCAATTGATATCTTGCAAATATTTGAATTATTATTCCATGGGTGTATTTGTCATGAATGTTAATGGATTATGCTATTGAATTTGCTAACATCGTATATTATCACCATATGCTTTCTTTTCTTGGTTGTTGAGGACTAGTTGCAGGTATATTGCTTTGGGTCAAGTGCTCAATTATGGACTTCATCAAACATCTGGATGAGGTAGGTATTTTATCTTGTCTTGCTAGCATATTTGTTTATATAACATACTTGAGAATATAGTTTATTTATGTAGTCATTTCCATTTGTTGTGGTTTTCCCCTAGCCATAGAGAGATTTTCCTCGTAATAGAATTGGAGACGACACTGGGGATTGGATATTCTTTCTTGGGGTTTGGAGTGTTTTTCTCCTTAGATTTCTCTCATTCATATTGTGTTTCTTGTCGTATCATTGCTTGACAGCCTCTGTTCACTCTAGGTCTGAGTCTTTTATCCTTGTCCTTAGCCTAACTGTGTTTTTGACACATATACGCGGGTTTTTGCTTGACAGTCGCGTATATATGCACACTGTCCTTTTGCAAGATGCGTACATACACACTTTTCCCTTTAACAATCACATACATCAACCTATTTTGCTTGTTTACTGGGTTTGGTGGTTTCTAGGTGGGTTTTGATGATTCCTGAGTCTTCTTGGGTCTTTTTAGTGACTGTTAAGTGTCCGTGGGATGACAGGAAACCCGTCTTTGGTTGAATTTTTGGGCGGTGCCTTTCTCATCATCTTTTCATTTTGATTATCCTTATACATTGGGATGTGTGTTTTTCTCCTTGATATCCTACTTGGGTTATCTCTTTCTATACACAATAAAGTCTTTATATATCAAGTTGTTGTTTAGTCGATGCATTTTCATTTTTCTTATGTTGAAAATACAAAAATATTAGGCATTTTACATTGATTGGTATTTTGATCTTTTGAGTCTTTGTCATTTATCTTAGTGCATGTAAAGAAAGATTGCATTTTTATTCATAATTGCATAATTGAATTGAAAATTTCATTTTTAGAAAGCATATCATTTATTGAAAATTAAAGTTAGGACTTTGCATTGTATTCATATTTACTTTACTTGTTGACTCATAACATCACTAGTTTCATGACCGCACCTTTTGAGTAAGCACAACCATTAAAATTAACGCTATAATTTAAAATTTATTAGTAATGATTTTATTTTCTTGGGTGCACAAACTAGCTTAGGATTTAGTGCCTTGGAATAGGATTTTGTGAGTAAACTTCTCCAAGGCTATTAAATCAAAATATGTGTTTGACTAAGGGAGTGGAGAAATCCATTGTATAATTGATAATATCAAGAGGCTCCGCTTACACCAGAGTTAATCACGAGGTCAGTTGAAGGGATATCCCCCTGATACCTTCTTTGCGCCAAAGATATTTATGGGGATCTATTCATATCTGGGGATCTTTCTAGTGCCCTTACCTCCATGAGAGGTGGTGCTTTCAAGGTTTAGGGATTTGCTACCTTGCCCATACGGTGGAACTGACTTATGACTTCTCGCCTATGCATCATTTATACAATGGTTTCTTAGTTGCTTGAATTAGGTGCCACATTGTTACTTACATGGGTTATTCTGCAGGTACCCTAGGTCAGATAAGGGTCATACAACACACAACCTTTATGGATGTTTACCTCTCTGGGGGGATCTGACCGACTGGTTGTTAAGCCCACAAGGGCCCTTATAACTCATTTTGTTACCTCTAATATTTAGCAGGGAGTCTCAGGCCCCTCTTGGGTGAGGCATACCTACTTTAGGTAGGGAGGCCCCTTTCAACCACTTTATCCTGTTTGTGTGCATATTGGCCGTTTGATTATTTTTGGTGTTCTCTTTGATCACTAGTTGGCCTTAGGATTTTATATTGAGTTTTCATCATCATGGATAGTGGAGTTCCTTTGGGTCCCTCATTTACCGCTACCCCCCCATGATGTTCACTCATTTCATGGGGATGAATCTGTCCGCTTTTCATAATGGTATGGAAAATTATGACACTTAGTCCATGCCTTAGGTCTCTAGTCATTTTCCTGTTGATATGCTGAATTTTCCTTCACCCATTCCATCCTCTCCCTAGCCCACTTATATGAATCATAGCACTGGATCTGGGGGCAGTATGGCCCCGCCGTCTACATCTTCATTTGATAGGAGTCATTCCCCTCAACCAACTCTCACTCTAAGATGTTGGAACCTCCCCTCTTATGAATCCAGTCCTAGCTATGTTTTTTCAAGATCCAATACTCAAATGGGTGCTTATTATACTTATTACACTCCATCCCCGTATCCTTCATCCACTATGCCGGTTCCTATGAACACTTTTCCCATGGAGGGTCCCCATATATCCCCGAATCTTTCATACGGAGGGAATCAATTTTATAGTTCAGGCTACCCTCTTCGTGAAACCCCTTCACATGGGGGAAACATATATCCTCACTTGAATAATCCTTATCATATGTTTTTCTCTTCGCAAACATATACTTCGGTGATGATGCCAGTACAAACCTCTTTGGATCAATTAGGAGAAGGGTACTATCTTTCCAGATAGGGACAAGGTGTAAACCAAGACTCTTCCTAGCCTGAAATGTTTCAAAACCAATCTTTCCCTAGACCTTGGCATCAAATGACACAACCCACCACCACTAGTCTAGTCACTGCCAGTCATTCTAGAGCTCCATCACCAACCTCTGTCAGTCATGTTGGATATTGGTCAACGACCTCTGCAATTCAGGTTGAAGACCCACAACCAACTGTTGCTAGTCATGCTGGGGGCATTAGTCTAGTCACCACGAGTCATATCGATGTCACATCTCCAACCTCTATACATCATGTAGGAGATGACTCTTTGACCTATGCCAGTCATGCTGAGAGCATGTCACTAGCCATTGTAAATGACGCTGGGGGAATTCATACGACCAAGAAATCTAGAGGTCTCAAACGTAAGCCTAAATTCCTTTGCAGGACTTGAGAAGGAAATCACCTTACTCGTTTGTGCCTTGATACTACTGGGATACGTGAAGCATGGTTCTCACCTGAGGGCCCTTCGGGGTATGAGGCGTCTGTGGTTTCCCCACACCCTATTTCTCCTTTGATTGACACAACATTCATGCCGATGCAATCCTCTCTTGACCACACCCCCGTTGTCGAGGGTGATGTGTCTCCTATCCCTATTATCACACATCTTGTTCAACCTAGAGTTGAAGAAGTGGTCGTACCAGTGAAATCTCTGATCAACCCAACTCTTATTTTGGAGGGTGATGCATCCTTCGACCATGTCATTAGTATTATTGATACTGCACCTTCTAAACAAGAGATATTTTTACTCTCCCCGAGTACTCTCCCTTCAAGTACTGGAGAAGTTCCCTTTGATTGGGATGGTCTTGTGGGGTATCCAATGCCTCCGCCTATGTCCTTTCAAGTAAGAGACATTATTCGATATATCACAGAGACGATAACCTTCTCTAGCACTTTATCCTCCTCGACTTGGAGAGCTTTGGTTTTTTACAAGATTGTTTTGGCTATTCACAAGATACTGACATTTCACAGAAGTCCAGCACGGGAGCCTTGGCCTCCCCCGTGACATGTTGCCTAGAAACTCCCAAGCGAGTTTGATTTAAGATATTTTCTGACTCATCTAAAAAATGAAAACTTTGCTGAGTGAATTTGTCCCTTACACACCCGTTAATTTGGACTTGAAAGGTTGTGAGTCTTAGTTAAGCTCTTTTCTGACTCATTTTCAAAAAGAGAAAAGTTTTCCGAGTGAACTTGTCTCTTTCATACTCGTAAATTGGATTTGAAAGGACAACTATTTGGTACAAGTTTATCCCTTTTTCACACCAAGTAGACTAAGATTATGAAAAAGGACATTTTTTTGGCATTAAGTTGTGATTGCATCTCATGCCCTTGCTTGTAGTACTAAGCCTAGAGCCGGTTCTCACTTTACGTTATAAACCATTTTCCTCAACAGTTTTGCATCCTCAACCAAGCAGAGCCTCATTTATATCCTTCACAATTTGACACCATATACCCAGGAGGTAACATTCCCCCGAGTGTCCATCTCCTGCATGCAACTCCTTGCATTGAGCATAGGTATGTTCCATTGCTAGAACTAGTTTTACTTACTTGCGACACTCGTTTCCTCCTCTGTATCATAGCATTCATTTGACTATGAAAAAACAAAAAAGACAGGTGGGAAGGGAGTATTATCTTATAATGGCAAAAATCGTGTCTCCTTGGAACAAAGCACAAATTTATTGAGTCCACTTGTCATCATAATTTTGGGTTTAGCGTGGCCTTAGGAAGATGAGCTTGTTAAAAAGAGTTTTCTCCCCCGACTGGTTAATCTTCTAGTCCCTATGGAGAACTTGATTTATTCCTCGTTCATCTCATGGTTTCATCATTAAGTCTATCCTACCAGAGTCTTCCATGTGTCTCATGATCTTGTAAAGGAAGTCTATCAACCTGTGTCAACCATTCCTCATAACTCTTGACTTTTCATGTCGGCCATACCCTCAGTTTGTCTCAAAATCACATGATGTTGTAGTCCTATTATGCATCCTAGTCCTACTTTCCTCATTGGTAGGTAACCTTGAACCCAATAGTCAACATTTCATCATTGGTCATTGATTGGGTGGTTTCCCTTGTGTTCGACGACAAGACCTATTTTCACACATTGGGATTCGTGCAGTGTCTTGGATGCCATTAGCCTTATTGGTGGTTTCCTTGCCTTTGTCAACAATTTTCCCCATTAGATTTTATTCAGAGGGTATTTTTTGTGTACCGCTTGCACTTGGCACACGTGAAAGATGCATAGGGTCGTTAGTTCGTGAACATGTTATTCATTTGATTTCCTCCCAATCATGAAGCTCCTGCTTTGTACCTCATGCTGAATGATGAGATATTCCTTAATGCTATCCTTTCAATGAGTCTCCTTCCATCAAATTCAGCTCATCTATTCTGGAAATGAGACCTAGAGTCCTATGAGTACCTTGAGGCTTGCAGTCATTAGTGGCAGGTTCTCTCGCCATCGACAGTTGGGAATACATCAATGTCTTCCGATCAATGGATTCTTCAAGTGTTCGACCCCGACTCCTTTATTCACACTTGTAAGAATGTACTCGGTGCCTTGATACCCACTTTCATCATCGATAGGTTGTCTCGCCTTTGTTAATGGTATACCTCAAAGACCAGTAATCAAACGATGTCTCATAGTGTTCGACCTCAACTCATTTATTCACACGATGTAGACTTGAAGCTTTGGTGGATTGTGTAGAAGACTTGAAGACATCAATATGTGGCCGCAACTTTCCTGAGATGTTGCTTCCTTTTATTGGACCAGTACTTATGTGACTTCAGTGATCATGTGAGATCAAAATATACTCCAATGTATACAGATATCTTCAGATTGTTTTTGAGACTGGTTCTACTGGTCCTTGTTCATGACTATGAAAGCCTTTGTCATGTAACCACACTTGTATTTTCCTATTCATGACCACAAAAAATTGTTTGGTATATTTTCACATGGATCTGTAGTGTAATTCAAATTGGCAACCATGTATGCAAAGTCAATACAGATTGTAATGAGCAACTAGTTCTTCTAGCTGATTCCCGATCACTTAATTTCTGGGTTTTTATAATGTATTTTGGCCATCACAGATACTCCTATGACCTCACACATTAGGGGGCATCTGTTATAGTAAGATTTTCCTCACCCCATGCAATCTTTCACAGAAGGCCTTTTTCCATTTCCCTATGTAGACTTTTCATACCTTTTTGCAAATCCCAGAGCTAAAAATACTTTTTTTCCACATATACACACCTTGACTACTGTAAAACATGCATATACACAGGCTACACCACTACAACCCACGTACATCAGGAAATGTGCCCAAAATTGGAAAAATGGTGTCGGGTTTCCAATCGGTCCTTCAGTTTCACTTGAAGGCTATAAATGGGTCAATTCCGAGCTATGGAAAAGAGGAGAAATAGTTCAACTTTAAGAGAAAAGTTACTTTGGAGGAATTATTCACTTCACATTGAGTTTGCATCCCTTTGTCCTTTAAGTCTAAACACAACATTCTTCCCCCACACTCTTCCCTTATTGATTGAGAAATTCATTGTATCTCTTCTATGAGCTTTCCTTTGGTGGAGGATTGAAGTGGTGGAGGCCCAACTGGAAGGAACTTAGTTTCTCGGTTACGAACTGTTTCGACATAGAAGTCTGTAACTTATTCATTTCTGCTGATCATATCTTAACAGAAATACTCTTTTCTCATCCAATTGATATCTTGCAAATATTTGAATTATTATTCCATTGGCGTATTTGTCATGAATGTTAATGGATTATGCTATTGAATGTGCTAACATCATATATTATCACCATATTCTTGCTTTGCTTGGTTGTTGAGGACCAGTTGCAAGTATATTTCTTTGGGTCAAGTGCTCAAGGATGGACTTCATCGAATGTCTGGACGAGGTACGTATTTTATCTTGTCTTGATAGCATATTTGTTTATATAGCATACTTGAGAATATAGTTGATTCATGCAGTCATTTTCATTTGTTGTGGTTTTCCCCTAGCCATAGAGAGATTTTCCTCGTAACAACGACAACTACTCATGAAAAAACTGCAGGTGCATTCTTCATCCCAAAAGGCATTACTGTGTACTGATAGCTTCCCCACTTTGTTGAAAATATAGTATTATGTATGTCTTCCTGTGCAATCTTAATATGGTGATATCCCAAGAATCCATCTGTGAAAGAATAGGCCTCCTGCCCCCATACTTTCTCTAGAACTTCATTTGTAAAAGGTGTTGGAAATGGATCATGCAAACATGCATCATTTAACTTCCTTAGGTCTACACAAATCATGATTCCCCCTATTTCCTTATATTGTACTACCATTGGACTTATCCATTCTTATTCCACTACTGGTTCAATGATTCCTCCTTCCAGCATTTGGTCTATCTCTGCTTTCACCTTCTCTTTATACTTCATATTCAGTCTATAAGGTCTATGTCTTGCTGGTTTAGAATTTGGTTTCAAAGGGATATTCCTTTCTCCTAACTCACCAGCTATCCCCTTCATCTCTGAGAATGTAGTTTGGAATTGATCCTGATACTCATGCAATAAGTCTACAATCTTCTCCATAATTTCATCATTCAAATAATCACCTATCTGTGCAAAATTTAAATTTTCCTTGGTCCCAATATTTACCTTCCGTGTCTTTAGTGGCTGTGCATACACAACAGATTCAAGCTTTGTCCCTTATACTACATGTTACCTCTCGGTTTTAGGTACTTGTATATTCCTTGGATCTTCCTTATGTTGTTATTCTTTAGCAACATTATAACATTCTAGTAATTCATGAACAATCATAGAAGCTATGTGTGCATTGCACATATGTACTACCTCCATTGTCCCTTCTTCTGAAAAGATCTTGTTTGTAATGACCTGTAAGTCTTCATCTACTAATGGAGATTCATGTTCAAAAGTAAATGTTACCTTAAAACTACGAGTTAGTTCGTCCCATTTTGTTGTGTCTCTGTGCATTTCTAGTTCTAAGTACTAGTTCTTAGGAATTGTATCTAGTGTATGTATAAACCTGTGCATCCATTCCTTCTTCGGTATCAGTATCCATATGTTTTTACACTACACAATATGATCTGTTGGGGCACTTACCCCTGTATACATCTATGCAATATAATCAACCTTGGTACCAAATATCACTTGCATTAGTATTCTACACCGCGACCAATCTTCCATTCCCTCGTTATGTGCAACCCACCATCTGGCTGGAGTGGCCTTCAAGGCAACATCTCATGCCAACAACCTTTTTTGTTCGGGTATGTGCAACTCAAACACCTTTACAAATGAGCTTATATCACTCAATCCATCATACTTGGGTGGATCACTTAACTTCATTCCAATCCAACACAATTATCGAGTTATGTGTGCACATCGTCTAGATGATACTTCATGCATCATCTGCTGCCAATGTTGCAGACCTTCCTCTGAATTTGATGCACACAAGATAATTATTCTCCAACTGAGTGCACCATCTATAGTGGGGTTAGCATAGTCATCCATTCACGTAGTCATATTATACAAGTTGTCAATTTCATTCCCTTTAGTTGGTTCGATATACTTCTTTCCTTTTGTGGGATCCAATGGTATAGTAACCTTCAAGTATCCTACCTCAAATATCATTTCCCTCCTTTTCAGGTTAATAATTTCCTGATTGTAAAAGGACCATTCTAACCCTATTAGTGCTAGATATGGCTGAATATCATCCACAATATCGATGACTTCAAAATCTGCTACGCTACGCAACCCATCGATATTCACAGGTATCTCGGTCAATCGGCCAATTGATACTATCTTGTGTTGGTTTTCCAATCTTAACTAGACAGGAGATCAAATCAACTTGGGTTTCCCCATAATTTCCCATGTCTTCTTTGGTAACACATTTACATCAAAAACCAAGTCTAAAATAACGTTATCCACATTATATTCCCCAATCTGCGCACTTAATATGAACTCTCAGTTGATCCTCTTTTTGCGCAGTACTTGATTCACTACCCTCTTTGCGGTAGAATTTTCCCTTTATTTTGCACAATGATAAATCATTTCACATAATGCATTCAACATAGTTTCATATTTCATCACTTCTATGCAACTTCTCAAAATATCTCTTAGATTACTTACCTTCTTGAGTGTATTTTCTGGTATAGTATGATCACAGACAAGAGGTGCAGATGATGTTGATGCTACCCAATCCAGTCCTAATATCTTTTTTATTTCCCTATGATACATCTCCTTTTCTTGTTGAGGGTCAAATGTTGGCATAGGTCCTACTGATTTCCTCACCCATTTCTCAACTTGTTTCCCTCCATTCATCGCATCAACCCTTGCTCTAGCTCCTCCATGTGTAACAACTGTTATTCTAGGTCCTTCATTGCGTTTCTCGGCTGATATCTTTTGTACGTTCTAATTTGGGTTCTGGTTCTGATTCCCTCTTGCCTGCCACGTCACAAGTAGTTGAGGACAATATTCTATCGCATGATCCAATTCTCTACAATATGTGTAGGTTGTACAAGGATTCAGGCAATCACGAGCTAAGTGTCCTGATTGATTACAATTGTAACATATTATTGGTCTTCTACCTCCTTTTCCAAAATTTCCTCTACCTTGAACTCTGTCAAATCCTCCTAGGTTTCTTGGATTAAAACCTCTCTTATTATTATATTATGGACCACCTCCTTCTGTCACAACATTTTCCTCCCAAATTCTATACATATTTGAAGTGCGCTCTCTCATCAAATAGAATGCGTGAAATTCCTTCTCTTCATTCCCGACTGACTTACAAAATTAAAAAAATAGATTCCTTGGTGTACTCTGGTATTTCTATAGTAATGGACACTCAGTCGAATGATGCCCCCATTTATTAGATATTTCACAGTATCCCCCTCTTGGTAGTGGATTCGGTGCTCTAGTCGCCAAATAATGCACGAATGTTGGGCATTCGTCCTTATGGTGGTCTTTAGTACTACACTTGGTACACTGGACTTGTTCCCGCTTCTCCTTCCCTTTTGTTAGTTTTTCCAATTGAATTGTCAAGGTAGCTATTTTCATATAGACTTGTTCCATCCCCCCACCATCTCCTATAGGGGATGCTTCTAACTTCATCGTAATCTTGAAAGCTTCAGGCTACAACACAACCTTCTGTTGAATCAATGACCTACGAATGTGTGGTAGTGGTCCCACAATAAACCATTCTTGGTGTTGTTGATCAGGAATCTGGAATGTCAATCTATCCATCAAATCCTTAAATCTTTGATCATAGTCCCAAACTGACTTGTTCTGCACTTGTTTAATTTCCTTCAATTATGTGATGTACTATGACTCAGATTTTGGCTTCTTGAACTCTTTCAATAATGCTTGTCTAATTTCTTCTAAAGTCCTTGCTTGTCCTATAGGTGTGGTACTCTACAGTTTCATATACCATACCAATGTGTGACCACTAAATGTTGTTGCCAACTGCACACTCTTTACAACCTCATCCTCAAAATTCTTTGCAACCCAAATTGTCTCACATACAAATAGATTTTTTTTCCGGGTCCTCTGACCCAACTCCCTAGAACTCAGGTAGTTCTTAGTGTATTGTCTAACCCTGCCATGTTGTTTTGTGTAGTACCTCCCCTCGATGATGCTGTTTGAATTTGACTCGACACACTACTTCCATTGCTCTGGATCGATGCACTGCTCCCACTATTCTAATTACTAATGTTCTTACTTCCTCTGTTGACTACAAGTGCTTTTGACAAATCCTCAAATTTTACTTCTGATCTAGGTGATGCACACATGGTCATGGAATTGACACAAGATCCAGTCTGAGTAGGACTTAATGACTCTTATATTATAGGAATGAATTGAGAATCCTCTTCCTCTCCTTTTATGTGTGGTATTTCAATGATTTGGACTACCACATGGTTCTCTCCTCTCAAAATCACTACGCGACTCTCCTTTCTCATCCCCAGCCTTCAACCTCTTGTACCTTCTTCCACTGCGCAGTATTCTAAACTCATCTTCCTCCTCTGATACACCTTGTTCATTTATCTCCATCCTCAGTGCCTCCCTTCCTTCTTCATTTCTTCCTTCATTATTTCCTATCTTCAAACTATCCTCTAGTCATTCCCCAATTCCCCTATGTGCGTGAATCACCTTAGCAATCAGACTTCGGTGTCATCACACACTTGTCACACAACAACTGTTGAAAAGTCAACAAGAAACATGTGTCTAATTTAATTTTCCCTTAAATAATTTAGACAATAAATATTAATCTATTATCTCATTTCTAACTGAGTGATTTGGAGTTGTGAAGTAGTTTAACTCAGTTAAGTGAGTTAAGCCCAGTTGTACTAGTTGTAACTAAACTTACACTAGTGAGAGTTCAGTGAATTAATTATTAATTAATTCAAGTCATTGAACTCACATGCAATTGAAGATTCACCAGGGTTAACTACATGCATGTCAGATCCAGTGGAGACCTAGTTGAGATAATAGGTGAAAGGGACAATTTGGCTATTAGTTGTGTGTTGTGGGGTATTCTACCCTACAGACTAATAAGCTAGGGCTCTAAGCTTATACGCAGATCATGAC
>SNQJ01S0020695.1:77846-106683 GCA_010110895.2 Picea sitchensis | reverse complement strand
TCAGGGGCATCTAAGCCGTCAAAATCACCCGGGGATCGCACCCGGCCTGAGCCACACCAACCCTTAACATGGTTGGATTTTTTGTCCCCGCAGGTTTCGAACCGGTGACTTTTAACAACACGGAGTGTCTTAACAACACACTCCGTCACCGACTGTTCTACACCTCGGGGACGATTCATCCAGTAAGTTAAAGCATATATTAAGAATCAATAAATCTAAGGAATTGTCCAAGCAATCCCGAGATCACATGCTTGTAGTTACAATAAGATGGGGTGATTTCTATAATAGATCATTCTCTTGGGAGCATTGACATATAATAACCGTATATTCACCATCAAAAGTTCAAACTATTTTCAACGCTGACATTTCTTGAGATTTATTACTAGAGTTGAAATAAGTTTGGCGATAGGGAGAAACGATGTATGTATGTATATTCCTTAATACTAGAGTGTTGATGACCAATGGTAGCTCGATTTAATTTCATTCAAGGGTAGATTTGGGGACACAATTTATCCTTCTTTTGATTGATGAGAATCCTGAGTGTTAGGTAGTGTATACAATAGCTTCCTTTCATATTGGCATTGGATCTTGATTCAGAGCTTTGCATATACAAATGAAAATACACCTTGGAGCCCCTAAATTCAACTCAAATACTTGATTGACACACTGAACTACATGTTATACAAATTTCATATTGATAGAGTTAGAGACATTAAAATGATTGGCACATTGAGGACTAAGGACAATTTTCCATTGCATTGCCATGTAGCTTTGTATGTGCAGGTTACGCAAAGAGAGAAGCAAACAAATAAATCCATAGTATAAGTTGCATTGAGAACAAAGACCTTGCAATTATCAAAATAAAAATATCCTTGCACGAAGTAGAGGATAGAGGCCTAGTAGCCTTGCTAGCGATAGAACACTTTGTACAAGATTGAGATAGAGACAAGAAGTTGAATTAAAAAGAGAATCCATGTTGGTGAAGTAAGTGGGATACAAGTCCCTTGTTTATGGATCATATATGGATCAAAGAGGCTTGGGATTCTTACAAATGGATATGGATGACCACATAAATATTGATAAAGGGATTTTCCATGTTTTCATTTAAGGAGAAAAAACATGTTGAAAATGTGGTCATGTGTGGTCATGTGTGGTCATTGGATGCGCCACAAAACCTTGGTGGTATTCTCAAAGTGGTGGGAAATTTTTTTGATCTATGAATTTTATTAGTTTCATTGTCCTCACTTGATTGAATTCCCAAGCCTTTCAATGCAATACTAGGATTTGTTTTAGTGTGTTTCGTCTCCCCTTGTCCAATTCATTTTCCATAAGACCTAAATTTTTTCAACTCTTTCCCTCAAAAGCATGTCTACCTTAGGGTTAACCTATCCCAATACATACAAGAAAAAGTTTACATCAAATTTGATCCCAAGGTCATTTGTTAACCTATGAGGTACATAAATATTTTAAATACCTACTTCTCTTGCTAAAGCTAAGACTATGGGATTAGATATTTCCATTTATTATATGAGTTAGATTCCTTAAATACCCCCCTTTTTCCATCCTATCCCCTTAAACTCAAAAGGCTTTAACCTCTCTCGAAGGTGAAGAGTGGACAAGTGGTAAAAAAAACACAATAAGGGTAATGGGGATTGCAATACTTAGGATAAGAGCATGACTAATTTGGTGTTGATGCTTGCCAATCTGAATGGCATAACCATGGGAAAGGAACCTATCAACTCTTCTAAGGATGATCCCTCCCATGGTGGGTGGGGGGGGAAGTTGAATGATTTAGTCTCTTCCTCTATGGTTAGAGTTTCAGGCCTCCATTGATGTCGAAGATGATTAATAATGACATGTGAAGACTAATATTGATGGGAGGGTCACACAATATTTGTACAAAAATAAGTTTGTAGCCTTGAATTATTACTAGGTGTTAAATGGTAGAGATGGAAAGGGGATGGATGCCTTTGTGAAATTTGAATCATGGAATGTAAGGGGTCTTACAAAACAAGTAAGAAAGACCATAGTTTGTAAAGTTTGTTCATTGGAGTTTGAATTGGACATCCTATGTTTAAATGCATTTATGGTGATTGTTTTCACAATGAGCATGACCCTAAACCAAATTTGGCTTGGTGTTTCCACGTTTCATACCAGGCACAAGGATGAGAAAGGGGTGTCAACCATTTTTATCTTGCCTAAGTTAGTTATTTTCATTATTGATAATGAAATTGACTTGTCTAGAAGATTTGTGTGGATGCTATTCAATCTTAATGGAAAAAGTGTTGGGCCTTGACAATTTAAATGCACACAATGATGTATAATAAAGATCTATTTTGTGGGATTCTCTAGAAAAATTCATCGTATATGTAGACTAGCTTGTTTGAAAAGACTTCAATAATGTGGAGTTCTAGAATGAAAAACCCTTGGTTAATCATGTTTACATGCCCTGGTGAGAGCATACATCATAGAATGGACTCAAGAATAGACTTGGACTTTACAACCCTAACGATTATCAATAAATTTAGTTATCATAGAAATCATTTACGGAATCAATCCTCCGGGCCAACACTAAATAAGTCATGAAGAAATTTAATAGAGCTATGTTTTTGGAGTAAAACAAATCCTTTTTCAATTGTGATGGAGATAAGCCAATTAAATTATTGAGGGAGGACACTATATCTAGCCACAATTCCACATCTTTTTCTATTTCTTAGGGAGTTACTAAGATGAGAATGCCAAAATACCATTTCCTACTTAATGTTTCTCATCTTCAACACCTAGCTTACATCTAGGGAATGTTATGAATTTGGAACTTGATTCCTAGGCCATGAGAGTAAGACAGTTGGATTGATTAATGGATGATGCCATTGGTCGAATAAAAACCTTGTTGAGAGGGTTTGAAAGACATATAATCAGTGCTCATGCCATAAATAAACCAAGGAAGAGTTTGGGAAGGCCTCCCACTAGCTTCAAATTACTCCCTATGATGCAAATATTCAATAATGAATTGTCAAGATAAGGCATTTTTAAAGGTTGATGATAGTAATTATGCTCGAGGTGCCCAAAAATTTTGTTAGATTCATTGGATTAAAATTGGGGATTATCCTATGAAATCCTTATTGAAAATTCTTTCTATCAAGAAATCATTTGAGAAAATGATCTCCCTAAGGACATAGTTGGGAAGGATGATCAACTAAGAGGGAGTTGAGAGAGAATTCATTGAACATTATCATACTTTATTTTGATCCTAAGGTATAACTAATGCATATATTCTATCCATGTAGATGTGCATTGCTTCATTCCCCCAAAATTTTATCCTTTCATGAAAGGATTTATGATCAATATTTGACCTTCCTAGCATTGGTGGAAGGTCTCATGGTGATGGCCATCACATATATCTTGGGGTATATTGTTTCTCATGTGATATTTTTAAATCCATGTGGAATTGTGTTGGGTTAGACCTATTTAGGGTTTATAAAGAAGTTTTCTAGAATAGGTTTCTTAGGCACCTTATCAACAAATGTTTCATCAAATTAATCCCCATATTGAGGGACCCAAAATTGATTACTAGTTGTTAGTGAATGATGTTGCTCAATGTTTCCTATAAGATGTTGTCCAATGCCCTAGCCTTGAGTCTCTATTGTTAGAATGTATTAATTTGGAAGGTAATAATGTATACTCTTATGTAAAAGAGTTATCCCACATGCATCATGAAGTAATATAATCTTGTTACCATTCATTATATGAAGAGGTGAAATTACATTTATCCCACATGTATTTTGGGATGTAATTCCTCCATACCTCTTGGTATATAATAGAGGTAAGAGAGACCCATGAAGTACATTGAAATGAAGGATCACATAGTGATCATATACATTGTAATGATGTGAATATGGAGTGTGATGTGTGGGAGCTCAAGTATAAGATTGGAGATTTATGAAGAATAATGAAGACAAGACCTTCCCATGGATGTTTCCCCATTTTGGGGTTTAATATTGTTATGTGTTTATTCATATGTTTCAATATTGTAACATGGTATCGGAGTTGGTTACTATGATAATATTTTGTTCAATTTCATATTCCTATTTAATTAATTAGCCTAGCTGAACCAATTTTTTCATTCAAAGCTAATATCTTTTGGTATAAGAGTTCTTTTTGCATGGAATTTTTTTTGTTAGGTGTGGATTTCCACTAGCTAACTAACTAGTCAACCTCTCTCCAATATGAGGGTGTACAGACTGTACATATGGCATTTTTTTGTTGTATGGCCATTTTATTTAGCATTTTTTCTATACGACTACCTTCTTTTGCAGATCTAAGCCTTGAGTTTTCATCTGGAGGATCGATTTTCCTGTTAAGAGGCAAATTTATCTTAACAGGAGGTCAATTTCTGCTAAAATATTGTTTTCTTACCTGTACGATCATTTTTTCTTTGATGGTCTATAAATTTTCTCTACATGATGGTGCAATTGATTGTTCAGACCGATGACTCATCTAATTGGTAGTAAGATCTGTCTAATTAGAGGTTCCATTTAGCTGATTAGTTGTTCTATTCTTTGTTGGGTTTCCCTTTCACCCTATATATAGGCATTACAACCGTGTTTCCATTGCAAGGACCATATGGATGATTTAGTGCTCAATGCAATTTCTAGCTTGGTTTTTCCACAGTGTTTCTTGTTATAGGTAATTTCCAGTGTGTTTTTTTGCAGTGTGGTAGCTCATAAATAGAGTAAGTTACTTCTAATATTCATCACAAGTAAGAACAATTATGTTTATTCTTGTCATTATCTTGTCTTTTTGCATTAGGTTTTAGTTTCTTATTTTTTTCATCATGTTTGCAGAGATTGTATCTTATTGCTGATTTTTGTTTTTCTCTAACCTACTTGTGTGGAAGATATTTATTGACATTTTCAGGAGCATGTATATTGATCATTTTATCATGGTGATAACAAGAAACTATCCAATACTTAAGGCTTAGTTTCTTAATGGATATATGTTTTCAAGTGATATCATTTTTTATTTTCATAATATTTTTCTCTTTTTATGGGCTTATCATGATTATATGATTTACTCTTAGAAGTTCTTATTTGTATATTAGAGCTCTATTTTCTTCACTTTCTCCTCGGGGCTTTTTTTGTGAAGAGTTGTGGGATAGCTTGGTTATGCAGATTGTTCTTATCTTAATTTTCTAAGCATATTGATATTGTCATTCAGCATTGATTCTTGACAATTGCAAGTGTATTCTTCTTGCACTTTATTGAGGATCTGATTGCAGTTGTAATGGCTTCCTACATCGTTCCTCTCTTCAATGTATCCTTGACAACAACAAAGTTTAAAACTATTTTCCACTTTATTTGGGATGTTTGAAGTTGTTATCAAGGGGAATGTAATGTAATGTAATGATATTATGTTTCATATCACCATATTCCAATAATAAGGTAATGTAATGAAGTTCCATTTTCTACTGTAAAGTCATGATGATTATCCGTGGGGCTCATTTTTCAATGGATAAACCATTGGGGACTTGTATTCACAATGTAATCTTCAGTAAATTTATTTGGTTGTGAAGAGTGTTTGCCGAAAACATTTTGATGTATATATCTGGGGTTATTGTATTTGTAATACGGTCTATTATAGTATTATTTCTCCTATAAGATTAGTTGGTAAAATTGACTTCTTTCCACGTATTTTGTTGTATTGGCCATCTGATGTTTTTGTACATTGTTGTGGTGTTTTGAAAGAGTTATTTCTGCTATCATTTGAGTTATGGTTGTGATGAGTGTCTGTTAGCCACATGTTCCACTGTATTGACCATTTGAGGTTGCAATACACTGTTGTGGTGTTCTGTAAGAGCTCATCGCACCACTTGGTCCAGGCACAATTTCATGATTAAGTGAGAAGTGGTTGTTATGTTCATCAAATCCATGAGGCGAATTGTGTTCTTATTCACATATTATGGGAAATTCTAGAAGTTTCCATTAAGGGGGGATGATAATGTAATGTCATCTTACTCTGGAATGTATTTTCTTTCTTATTTTTGCAAGGAATGTTGGAAGGTATTGTAATGCCATCTTCTTCCATTGGTGTTCCTTCTCCCTAGTCATCATTAAGGGGAGTGTTGGAATATGTAATGATGACTTGTGTGGTGTTGTTGGAATGTATTAATTCATAAGATAATAATTTATACTCTTATCTAAAAGAGTTATCCCACATGCATCATGAAGTAATATACTCTTGTTACCATTCACTATATAAATAGGTGAAATTACATTTATCCCACATATATTTTGGGATGTAATTCCTCCATGCCTCTTGGTATATAATAGAGGTAAGAGAGATCCATGAGGTACATTGAAATAAAGGATCACATAGTGATCATATACATTGGAATGATGTGAATATGGAGTGTGATGTGTGGGAGCTCAAGTATAAGATTGGAGATTTCTGAAGAATAAAGAAGACAATACATTTATGTGGATGTTTCCCCATTTTGGGGTTTTACCATGTATATTTGGTGTACTTTTTTTCTCTTGTCTCTTTCTTATTATGATTAAATGTTGTTGTTATATGGATACGAGGATAGACTAGTAAGGTTCTTGTGTTTATTTTTGTTGTATGTTTATTCATATGTATCAATATTCTAACATGGTATCATAGTTGGTTACTATGCTCTACCTCCTTTACTAATTTTTTTTTCAATTTTTTTACATAACAACATATCTATTTTTTTATGACCTCACCATTGTCTCTAGAATAGATAAATCAGCTGAGATCAAGTATTTATTCATTAAATTTGTCTTTCGTTTGCTCAAAATTTAATTAATTAGCCGAGGATTTTTTTTTAACCTAAATATTTTTTGGGAACTTTTAGGTCTGGTAATTTACCAAGCCTATTTTTTCACTGAACCTATTTTTTCATTCGAAGCTAATATCTTTTGGTATAGGAGGTATTTTTGCATGGAATTTTTTTTGTTGGGTGTGGATTTCCACTAGCTAACTAACCAGTCAACACTCTCTCCAATATGAGGGTGTACAAACCATACATATGACATTTTTCTATTGTATGGCCATTCTATTTAACATTTTTTCTATACAACTTCCTTCTTTTACAAATATGAGCCTTGATTTGTCATCTGGAGAATCGATTTCCCTGTTAAGAGGAAACTTTCTCTTACCAGAAGGTCAATTTCTGCTAAAAGATTGTTTCCTTACCTGTACGATCATTTTTTCTTTGTTGGTCTATAAATTTTCTCTACATGAGGGTGCAATTGGTTCTTCAAACAGTCGATTCATCTAATTTGTAGTAATATATATCCAATTAGATGTTCCATTTGGCTAATTGGTTGTTGTATTCTTTGTTGGGCGTCCCTTTCACCCTCTATGTAGGCATTACGACCATGTTTCCATTGCAGGGATGACCGTATGGATGATTTAGTGTTAAAGGTAATTTCTAAAATGGTTTTTCCACATTATGTCTTGTTGTAGGTAATTTCTAGTGTGTTTTTTTGCACTGTGGAAACTCATAAACATAGTAATTTACTTCCAACATTCATCACAGGTAAGAAAATTATGTTTATTCTTGTCATTAGCTTCTTGTCCTTTTGCACTAGTGTTTAGTTTCTTATTTTTTTCATCATGTTTGCAGAGATTGTCTCTTATTGCTAATTTTTGCTTTTCTCTAACCTACCTGTGTGGAAGTTATTTTTTGACATTTTCAGGAGCATGTTTCTCGAGCATTTTATCATGGTGACAACAAGAAACTATCCAATACTTAAGGCTTAGTTGCTTAATGGCTATATATTTTCAAGTGATATCATTTTTTTATTTTGATAATATTTTTCTCTCTTTTTATATGTTGTTTCTAACCCTTGTTGTGTAAAAGAAATTTCATTTTTTGTGGGCTTATCATGATGATTATATGATTTACTCTTGGAATTTCTTGTGTGCTGATTAGATCTCTATTTTCTTCACTTTCTCCTCGAGGGTTTTTTTGTGTCAAAGTTGTGGGATAGATTGGTTTTGCAGATTGTTCTTATCTTAATTTTCCAAGCATATTGATATTGTCATCCAACATGGATTCTTGACAATTGCAAGTATCTTCTTCTTGCACTTTATTGAGGATCTAATTGCAGTTGTAATGGCTTCCTACATCATTCCTCTCTTCAACTTATCCTTGACAACAACAAAGTTTGAAACTATTTTCCACTTTATCTGGGATGTTTGAAGTTGTTATCAAGGGGAATGTAATGTAATGTAATGAAATTATGTTTCATATCACCATATTCCAGTAATAATGTAATGTAATGAAGTGCCATTTTCTACTATAAATTCATGATGATTATCTGTGGGGATCATTTTTCGATGGATAGACCATTGGGGACTTGTATTCATAATGTAATCTTCAGTAAAGTTCTTTGCTTGTGAATAGTGTTTGCTGGAAACATTTCGATGTATATATGTGGGGTTCTTATATTTGTAATACGGTCTAATGCAGTATTATTGCACTTGTAATATTGGTTGGGACAATTGTCTTCTTTCCACATATTCTGTTGTATTGGCCATCTAAGGTTTTTGTACATTTTTGTGGTATTTTGAAAGAGTTATTTCCACTATCAGTTGAGTTATGGTTGTGATGATTGTCTTTTATTCACATGTTCTACTGTATTGGTCATTTGAGGTTGCAATACACTGTTGTGGTGTTCTACAAGAGCTCACCACACAACTTGGTTCAGGCACAATTTCATGATTAAGTGAGAAGTGGATTTTATGTTCATCAAATCTATGAGGAGAAATGTGTTCTTATTCACATATTATGGGAAATTATAGAAGTTGTCATTAAGGGGGAATGTTAATGTAATATCATATTCCTATATAATGTATTGTCTTTCTTATTTTGCAAGGAATGTTGGAAGGTATTGTAATGCCATCTTCTTCCATAAGTGTTCCTTCTCCCTAGTCATCATTAAGGGGAAGTGTTGGAATATGTAATGATGACTTGTGTGGTATTGTTGGAATGTATTAATTCATAAGGTAATAATTTCTACTCTTATGTAAAAGAGTTGTCCCACATACATCATGAAGTAATATACCCTTATTCCCATTCAATATATAAAGAGGTGAAATTACATTTATCCCACATATATTTTGGGATGTAATTCCTCCATACCTCTTGGTATATAATAGAGGTAGGAGAGACCCATGAGGTACATTGAAATGAAGGATCACATAGAGATTATATACATCAGAATAATGCGAAGATGGAGTGTGGTGTATGGGAGCTCGAGTGTAATATTGGAGAGTTTTGAAGAATGAAGAAGAAAATACCTTCTCGTGGATGTTTCCACATTTTTGGGTTTTACCATATATATACAATGTACTCGTTTTCCAGTATCTTTCTTATTATGATTAATTTTTTTTGTTATATGGATAGGAGGATACACTAGTGAGTTTCTTGTGTTTAATATTATTGTATGCTTATTCATATGTCTCAATATTCTAATAGTGGAAACCCTATTCATAGATGTTTTATCCTTTTTATCTATTAATCAAGCTAAATTTGAGGAATTGGGTTGTTTAATTCAATTAGACAAGGTTACCTTTTATCCCTAACCCTATATGTTCCAGACATACATAAGTCCTTGGATACCTCCTATGTCACCTATCTACTTAAGGGTTTATTAAAGGTATTACCCTTCCTAACCATGATATTGAAGAAATGGTTAATGGTCATTTAACACATGACATGGTGACTCCTTTCTTAAAATCCTACAGGACCAAGAGTTAGTGGAAAACATGATGGGTATTGTTCAAATTTGTAAGGAGTTCTTAGATCATAAACTTCAAATGGCCAAATCCAATGCTACAATTTAGTGCAAGATGTCATTCCTTATTGCGTAGCCTATGAAATGGGTAGCCTATGAAACGTGGGCTTAGATTCATCCTAGGAAAGAATTGAAGTGAATACAGAATGAAGTGGATTAGATTAGATTAGATTCATCCTTTTGAGGGTACCCTTCTCTTTTCAAGACTTTCCAAACCCTTTCAATGAATACAAAATGAAGTGGATGAGTGGATTTCCAACCTCTTTCCTTAGCACCTAGGTTTCATATTTGTTGCAAGATTATATCTATCGCCCATGTGTATTAATGATGTTGTTGTATAAATGATTTTGAGACTTTATTTGGGTTATCCTGTAAGGGGAAAATGGATTCCATACATTTTAGGTTCTATGCTACAATCTATAGGAACAAGGTTCTTTATAGATGATCAATTCATTTCGTTAGGAAAAATATCTATGTGCTAAATGTGTGATAAGAATTATATAAGCTCAAGAGAATTAGAAAGTACTTCTTGTTGATGATAAAAACATGCATTCAAACACCAACACACAATACATGCATTCAAACACCATCACAAAAAACATTTTTGTTTGGTTGGTCAAGAGGAAAAGGGTAATGGAGCCCAGTTTTCTTTAAGCCCTGTTATCGCACAGTTTGTAGCTAGGTGAAAAGGCTATAAGGTAAAGGGACAAACTGGCATAACATGAACCTATCCCACCCAATGTCACCACAATGGGATGGTTCTTTCTCTTTAGGGAGGTGGGGCCCAGGGGAGACGTCCTCGGCGACCTGGAATTTTGAAGAGGCTAACAAGATAATTAGACAATGACAAGTTTCCCCCTTCACAGATCACCACCAAAGCAGATAGTCCGACCTATAGCCAATAAAGAAAACCAAGTAGGATCCCTGCCTGAGAAAAAAACAACAATAAACTTGATATATGTAGGCTTTGGTTAGTACTTCATATTTATTAAAGACTATATAATATTCAATATGAGAAATTTAAAAGTAAATGTTGATGAAGTCAATGTTTACAAAATAGCAATACCAGTAATGTCACATCACCAGTAAATACCAGAATGATACAACATTCAATATAACAAATCACTTCTTAACTCAATCAATGCCTTCAACAACCATTCAATTGCTAAAAAAAAAAAACGTTGCTGCATCAATGATATAATAACGAGTGACGTCAGCATTCAGGGTTAGTAGGGTTAGGTAGAGCTAGGGTTAGTGCAGTTAGGGTTTCAATTCAAAGGTATTAAAAGTGTTTAGATTAGGTTCTACTTCAACGTTTGAGGTCTTAGATCAGTTCCTTTAGGGTTAAATGGAGTCAATAATAAAGGACGCAAGAGTTGAAGGAGGACGGCTAAGGACTCAAGGGAAGAGCTTTGAAGTGTTGCTATGGCAGGGCCCCAGAGACAAAACCCTAGGGGAGAGAGTCTCACTCTGGTGTTGGTATGGCAAGGCCTCGTGCTCTCTCCTCCTTCCCTAGATGGAAAAATAGGCTAACATGAAAGATAAAGTCAAGACAGGAGAGTCAAATGAGGGAGAGTGTTGCTACAGCAAGGCTCTATCATCAAACCCTAGAAGAAAATAGCCCTAAGTGTAGATAACCTAGACCTGGGACGTCTCCTCCTTCTTGAGCTCTGGAAAGTACGACTAGCATATGAAGAGGGGAAAAATGAGTTTAGCTAAGGATAGTCTCAATCCTCTTCAGCATGAAAGGGAAGAGTGTTTCTATGGCAAGGCTCTATGTCACTTTAACAAACAAAATGGCTAGAAATCTTGACGAGGACATAAGACAAGGACCAACTATGTGTGCTTGTCACCTAGGGTTTATGCAGCAAATTTATAATAATAAATGCAAGTAATAAAAATACAACCATTCAATTAAGAATTTTTTCATAATTTCACTTACATTTCACCAAGAAACATCATAGCAAACCCTAGTTGTAACACCTTCCATCAAGAGAAATGCCAAAAAATGCCGAGAGAATCTTCCTTCAACAAGTGCGCCTCACTAAATCAACCAAAACCCTAAGGTAGGGTGCAAATTTCAAACCTCACCAAGTGATGAGTGAAAGATGATGATAAAATGAGAGTCAAAACCATTAATATATAGTGTATCAATGACCTAATCTTACTTTTTAGGTCATAAAAAGGCCGACAAGGCCATAATACCAAAATAATACTATTTTTACATTAAATTGTCAAATTAAAACCCTGATTTAGTAGAAAAGAGAGTAAAATCTCCTTCAAGGGAGGCGCTATCCCTTTCTAGGGAAAATGAGACATCCAAGAGAAAATCGTTAGCCCCCCAGGGGCCTCTCCAACATGCCACACGTGCCACTGTTGTACAGTCTACCTCCAAAAGTGCCCATGAAGTTGGATGATGTCATGGTGAAGATGGGGACATCCTAATCCTTCCAAGGCTAGTGTTCCACTGAAAAGGGGTCATTCCCCCTAGGTCTAGTCCTGTCAGAGTGTCTCTGGTGGAACGTCCTCTTCCTATCAGGTGCCACACCCTTGATCAATCTTTGTCCTGTCTCTTCTCCCTGATGGGGTCTCAGCATCCATCTGGTGGGCTCTTCAGCCCCATGGAGGTTCGAATTGGTCATATCCCCATGTGTACCGGCCCAAATGGTACCTATCCGTCGGGCATGGTCCTGCACATCAAAAGCTATGCACTCCATGGGCTCATCAGTCACAAGGATCATAGAAATGTCAATCACATCTCTTCATCAATATTATTAAACATATGCATAAAACCCCTAATAGATCAGTCAATAGCTCAAAGACATTACAAAAACCTGCAATACAAGATTGGAGAAAAGGACAAGGCGTCCTATTGGGCTAGTGTCCACAAGAAAAGGAAAGTTTCCAGAAAGACCTCATCCAAGCCATGTAAGTGAGGTGATGTGGTTAGGGGATGTCCAAACATGTGGCTCCAGTGAGGGCCAAGGATGCATAAGTGTTACCTGTGGGTGCCTTTGCAGAAGGCGAGTTGTACCTATCATGGATGCATTTTTTCCAAGCCCATTCTTTCCTTTATTCTTTTCATTCTTGTTTGATTCTTTTATTTTCTTTTTTTTTTCAAGAACTAACTAGGGGACACTGCCTTGGGATGGTGACCAAAGATGACAGTGTTACCCACAAGTACTTTCACAGAGATGAGAAGGTTGGCTCGTGATGAGACCCCCTTTCCCTTGGCCATGCAACCAAAGGTCACTACCCTAGCATGGTAACCATATGGTGGCAATGCCATACTGTTAGGTACCCATGGACCTAATAGGCTGGCTCGTGATGAGATGCCCTATCCTCTGACTAGATCTTTTTTTGTTATTTTCTGGGTCCCTCTTATTTCTTGCTGAGAGTATTTTTATTGCCTTCTCGGGGATTCTTGGCTGAAGCATCTCGAGGTTTTATTTCTAGGATTTTGTCTTTTACTAGCTTCTTTTACCTTCTGGGCCTTTAGTCCCTTCTTCCCACAAGATAAGGTGCAATCCTTCAAATAGGTCAACCCAATGCCCGAACAAGGAGAATGGGATAAATGAGCGGGAGATAAGATGAAACAGTGGTGCTATGATGGGAGCGTATGATGGATTTTCAGAAATTTCCCCATTGGAAAACCAATACCTATGGTCACAGGCTTGCTAGGGCACCCTGTCAATTTCCCCAAGCATGGTCAAGTTGGCTGATGTAAAATCCAAGCAATTGTTAGAGATAAAAGGAATTAAATCCATATATTCAAAGGTTTCAATGATCAAAAGTGACACATACCATGATACCGGGACCGATTACCTCATGGAACAAGAACCTCTTCTGATACATGATCAAGCCGATGGTGATGGATGTTGTTCCTACTGACAAGACAAAAGATGATGAATGAAGAAAAGGTGGGGCCTCCAGGGCCATGCTCAGGTCAATCCTGCTCTCGGTACTCCATGTCTAGGACCTGTGGGCCTCGAGACATGATCTCCTAGTTATCCCTAAAAAGTGGGGATAACATTTGGCTCCAACTCGGGAACATGTTCTCATTGTAGAGTGCATGAGAACCTCAACATCTTTAGCATAACTTGTAGACCTTCTCAATCTCGATAGAAGTATCAGTAACAAAATTTTGGGTGGTAATGCCACCCCAGGATACATATAGATGTATATATACTAAAGTAAAACAATCAATATGTGAATGTAAAGAAAAGTACCTACCTTTACATACTTATTGGTTGGATGTTCGATGTAGTCAAATGACCAGTGTAGCCAATCCAATAATGTCCCATGATACCTGCCATTGTGCTTCATCATAAACCAAAATAGTGATAAATCAAGCACAAAAATGTCATGAGTTAGAATATATATCATATCATTGGAAATCTCAAAGTCTAACTCATGGAGGCGGGTGGGAGGGATAAAATTATGGCAAGTCAATCTCTGAGGAAGGTACTCAATCCACTTCAAGAAAGGGTCATGAAAAGTGCAAGGTTCATAAAACTGACTCAAAGGGTCTACAAACTAGCTACCTAGGATATCCTCACGCTCTGAAGTCAAGGAAGGGATCGACAAAGATCTAGCAGATGACTGGGAAACTATCAAGGGAAAGTTGAAAAACTGGGATAACTGACTCAAACTTTCAGTACGCAACGAACCCTTGGAGTCCATGGTTTTCCAAAGAGGAAATTCAACATAAAAAATATACTTCCCAACTACACCTTTAATAGAAAAGAACGGTAAAGTAATGATAGGTGGCTGGAGTGAAAATTCATGAGAATCCTTCTTTAGGAAAACAATGTTCTTACTTGTATCAAAATCCGAGCACAGTGGCGGTTGATAGTCATCTTCATAAAATAAATCCAAATTCTCAGCGGAAAAATCATCAAAGCCCTCAAGTTATGACCAAATATCATCAGGAAAACAAGGTACTAGGTCATCCTTGGGTTTTTGGAGAGTATGGGTAAAAACCTCATCTCCTTGTTGCCACTTTTGAAGAGTAATATGCTGCGATAATTGCAAAGACAACACTTGGAAATGACTCTCGATGTCATAGATGGGATCCATATCATAACCAACTGCATCCCACCTATGTCTCCCAACATGTATGAACTCATCAAAATCAACTATTTCAATATTAGTTTCATAACATGGAGGGTTCAAAACATTCAAAGGCTCACCCATTTCCTCTTCTTTTCCCAAATCATAAAGTAGAAAATTATCGAAATCTTGGAGATGAGGGTAACTTACTTTTTCTTCTTATGCAGGAGCTTCAAGGGCTTGGGTATCTTTAACATGCATTATTGTATTATCCTCATGAGTATCCCTTTCTTATTTAGTCATGCAACAAGTAATATGCTCTTCATTCGGGAATTCCATTTCTCCATCACTCTCTGAATCATGGAATAAGGTATCATCAAAATCCTAAAAAGGAAAGAAACTAACCTTAACGTCTTGTTGTTATGCATGTGGAGAAGGCTTATGAATGGCTTCATCAAGAGGAAGAGGGCATGTTTATACTTCATTATTAGGCTCCGTCTCCTCAACCATTTCTTTAGCAATCCCTCGTCGATCTGCGGTTTGTTCCCCTTCTTCTTGGAGATCAATGATGAAGCTCTCAAGGGTAAATAAATTCTCTCCATTAACAGTACTTAAGGTAAAGAGGCATCCTATATCAAGCGAGGAGACCTTCTCCTCAATCACTGCAGCCATGTAGTAAGCTTCATCAGGTGTCCTTGGGGCTATCTCATCAAGAGGGAAACTCAGGTATCCCAAAAGTGCACAAGTAAAGAGATGGACCAGGTATCTCTCCTCGGGATGATGACTTTCAGGAATTTGATATAACATGTTCTCAAATCTATCCTGGAAGTCTCTGATAGTTTCATCCTCAACTTGCTTTATATGCTCAAGTTCTTTTAATAGTGTTGGGATTTCTTTTGATTGGATACCCCATCTCTCGAGAAAGGTTTTCTCAAATTGCTCCATAGTTGTGATGCTGGCATCAGGGAGGTTGTCATACCATTCTTTATCATTGCACCAAAGAGTGGTCGAGAAAAGTTTCATGACCACGTCTTAAGCATAAACATCGATAGGGTAGGATAGGAAGAAGTCCCAGAAATTTCTCATATGATAGTCAGCTCTTTCTCTATCACCACCACTGAATCCATGGAGAAAATTTATGTATTCAAAGGGCATTTTTTGAGGGTATCCCAGGATGTTATTCATGTCTAAAGGCTTGTGATTCCCGAGATCCCATTGTGAAGTCATTGTTGGCTTTGTCATAAGTGGAGTTGCCATATAGTTTTCTTGAAACTATCAAAGAAATAGGGAAAACACCCTAGTGGAGTCGCCAGGTAAGCTTGTAAGATAAGGCTTTGAGGAAAGACTTACCGAAAAGGTTTGTCGTCTGAGGAGAATTGACTCAGTGTTCCCTGACAACGGCACCAAAATGTTATTGCACAGTTTGTAGCTAGGAGAAAAGGCTATAAGGTAGAGGTCCAAACTGGCGTAACAAGAACCTATCCCACCCAATGTCACCACGATGGGATGGTTCTTTCTCTTTAGGGAGGTGAGGCCCAGGGGAGACGTCCTTGGTGACCTGGAATTTTGAAGAGGTTAAAAAGATAATTAGACAATGACAAGTTTCCCCCTTCACAGATCACCACCAAAGTAGATAGTCCGACCTATAGCCAATAAAGACAACCAAGTAAGATCCCCGCCCAAGAACAAAGCAACAATAAACTTGATATATGCAGTCTTTGGTTAGTACTTCATATATATTAAAGACTATCTTATATTCAATATGAGAAATTTAAAAGTAAATGTTGACGAAGTCAGTGTTTACAAAATAGCAATAGCAGTAATGTCACTTCACCAATAAATACTAGAATGATACAACATTCAATATAACAAATCACTTCTTAGCTCAATCAATGCCTTCAACAACCATTCAATTGATCAAAAGACAAAATGTTGTTGCATCAATGATATAATAGCAAGGAGTGACGTCAGTATTCAGGGTTAGTAGGGTTATGTAGAGCTAGGGTTAGTGCAGTTAGGGATTTAATTCAAAGGTATTAAAAGTGTTTAGATCAAGTTCTACTTCAATGTTTGAGGTCTTAGATCAGTGTCTTTAGGGTTAAATGCAATCAATAATGAAGGATGCATGAGTTGAAGGAGGATGGATAAGGACTAGAGGGAAGAGCTCTGAAGTGTTGCTATGGTAGGGCCTCAGAGACAAAACCCTAGGGGAGAGAGGCTCACTCCGACATTGATATGGCAAGGCCTCGTGCTCTCTCCTCCTTCCTTAGATGGAAAAATAGGCCAGCATGAAAGATAAAGTCAAGACAGGAGAGTTACATGAGGGAGAGTGTTGCTACAACAAAGCTCTATCATCAAACCCTAGAAGAAAATGGCCCTAAGTGTAGATAACCTAGGCATGAGACATCTCCTCCTTCTTGAGCTCTATAAATTATGGCTAGCATATGAAGAGGGAAAAAGTGAGTGTAGCTAAGGCTAGGCTCAATCCTCTTCAGCATGAAAGAGAAGAATGTTGCTATGGCAATGCTCTATCTCACTTCAGCAAACAAAATGGCTAATAACAATACAAGGGCATGAGACAAGGACCAATTATGTGTGCTTGTCACCTAGGGTTTATGCAACAAATTTATAATAATAAATGAAAGTAATAACAATACAACCATTCAATTAAGAATTTTTGTAGAATTTCACTTACATTTCACCAAGAAACATCATAGCAAACCCTAGTTGTAACACCTTCCATCAAGAAAAATGTCAAAAAATGCCAAGAGAATCTTCCTTCAACAAGTGTGCCTCACTAAATCAGCCAAAACCCTAAAGTAAGACACAAATTTCAGACCTCACCAAGTGGTGAGTGAAAGATGATGATAAAATGAGAGTCAAAACCCTCAATATATAGTGTATCAATGACCTAATTTTACTTTTTAGGTCATAAAAAGGTCGACAAGGCCATAATACCAAAACAATATTGTTTTTACATTAAATTGTCAAATTAAAACCCTGATTTAGCAGAAAAGAGAGTAAAATCCTTTTCAAGGGAGGCACTAGCCCTTTCTAGGGAAAATGAGACATCCAAGAGCAAAACCTTAGCCCCCTAGGGGCCTCTCCAACATGCCACATGTGCCACTGCTTCCCAGTCTGCCTCCAACAACGCCCATAAAGTTGGATGATGTCATGGGGAATATGGCGACGTCCTAATCCTTCCAAGGATATCATTCCACTGAAAAGGGGTCATTCCCCCTAGGTCTAGTCCCATCGGAGTGTCTATGGTGGAACGTCCTCTTCCTCTCAGGTGCAATACCCCTAATCAAGCTATGTCCTATCTCTACCCCCTGATGGGGTCTCAAAATCCATCTGGTGGGCTCTTCAGCCCCATGGAGGTCTGAACTGGTCATCTCCCCATGTGTACCAGTCCAAATGGTACCTGTTCATCGGGCATGGTCCTGCACATCAATCAGTCACAAGGATCATAGCAATGTCAATCACATCATGGGATCATCAGTCACAAGGATCATAGCATTTCCAATCACATCTCATCATCAATATTATTAAACATATGCATAAAACCCCTAATACATCAGTCAATAGCTCAAAGACATTATAAAAACCTGCAATACAAGATTGAAGAAAAGGACAAGGTGTCCTATTGGGCTAGTGTCCACAAGAAAAGGAAAGTTTCCAGAAAGATCTCATCCAAGGCATGTAAGTGAGGTGATGTGGTTAGGGGATGTCCAAACATGTGGGTGCAATGAGGGCCAAGGATGCATAAATGTTACCCATGGGTGCCTTTGTAGAAGGCGAGTTGTACCTGTCATGGATGCATTTTTTCCAAGCCTATTCTTGCCTTTATTCTTTTCATTCTTATTTTATTGTTTTATTTGATTTTTTTGTTCAAGAACTAACCAGTGGACACTGCCTTGGCATGGTGACCAGAGATGACAGCGTTACCCATAAGTACTTTCACAGAGATGATAAGGCTAGCTTGTGATGAGACCCCCTTTCCCTTGGCCATGCAACCAAAGGTCACTACCTTGGCGTGGTAACCAGATGGTGGCAATGTCATATTGTTAGGTACCCATGGACCTAATAGGTTGGCTCATGATGAGACCCCCTATCCTCTGACTAGGTCTTGTTTTGTTATTTTCTAGGTCCCTCTTGTTTCTTGCTGAGAGGATTTTTACTGCCTTCTTGGGGATCCTTGGGCGAAGCATCTCGAGGTTTTATTTCTAGGCTTTTGTCTTCTACTAGGTTCTTTTACCTTCTAGGCCTTTAGCCCCTTCTTCCCATGAGATAAGGTGCAATACTGCAAATAGGTCAACGCAATGCATGGACAAGGGGAATGGGATAAATGAGCAGGAGATAAGATGAAACAATGGTGCTATGATGGGAGCGGACGATGGATTTTCATAAATTCCCCCAGTGGCAAACCAATACCTATGGGCACAGGCTTGCTAGGGCACCCTGTCAATTTCCCCAAGAATGGTCACGTGGGCTAATGTAAGATCCAAGCAGTTGTTAGAGATAAAAGGAATCACGTGCATATATTCAAAGGTTTCAATGATCAAAAGTGACACATACCATGATACCTGGACCGCTTACCTCATGGAGAAAGAACCTCTTCTGATACAAGATCACGCTGATGATGATGGATGTTGTTACTACTGACAAGACAAAAGATGATGAATGAAGAAAACTCGGGCCCTCCAGGGCCATGCTCAGGTCAATCCTGCTCTCGGTACTCCATGTCTAGGACCTGTGAGCCTCGAGACATGATCTCCTAGTTATCCCTAAAAAGTGGGGATAACAAGCCCTAGAACCAATAACTCATAAGGAAATTGATTTGTTAAAAAAGTTAGTGGATCTATTATTCCTTATGATTTCTAAGCCTCCTAAATAATTATGAGATAAACTTTATATAAGCCTTAAGTTAATAATAAATTCAACTTTAATTGCAAATTAAATCTCTTGTTATGAACTAATAATTAAGATACAACTCTTACAATAAAGAAATGATAAAGTTAATATGAATTAATAAAGAAAATTGTGCAAGAAACAAAGTGAAATGTGGATGTACCATATAAACAAAAATTATTTAAGACAAACTTTATAAAAAATAAAAAAGTAGAAAGCATGATATAAAACAATTTTTTTTTAAAGAAAAAACATGAAAACTTGGTGGTAACATACACAAAGTATCATATATGTCCAAAATGATAATCCTTAGTAAAATTTTGATTGAACAACCAAATGATAATAACCAATAAAAAAATATGATAATTGGCTTGGCTTCCAACAAGTGGGATGTTTATGAAGGAATATGTCACTTTTAATAATAAATAAAGAAAATGGGTGAAGCCTTAGATGATGAAGAATCTTCATGGAATCAACACCTAGATTCTCTGAAAGGAATTTACATAGATGATTGTGTTAGTCTATAAAGTATGGACATAAATGTATAACCATTTACACAAATATACCTTCTAAAGAAAGCACACTTGCTTTCACCTTTTAAATGCTTGACTTTTGTTGTAATCCATCCGGTCATCATAAGTGTTTATCAGGTTAATTGAGAAACTAAAAATGATTGATTGGAATTCCATGTGTAGAACTCAAGCATACCTGCTCTTTTCTCCTTATTTATACAAGGCTCTATATTCTTTATTCATTGTTTCATCTCTTTCTTATATATGGTAAAATATTAATCGAAAGGACATAACTACATCTTAAATTTATATTAATAAATACATTTTAATATAATAATATGAATTTGAGATGGTTGATAGTTACAAAGATTCTAAGGTCAAATGTTAGTTTGGGTGTTATGTGTCTCAAATCTGAATATAAAATCTCATACAATACATCTAATAATAAGATAAGAATGATCCATACTTTATTAATAATCAAATCTTTGAGGTAGGGAAACACCTTACAATTTATCCTTTTATGGAAGGAATCCATTCCTATTCGGTTTCTTCTTCAAGGGGGAAACTGCCTAATTATCCAAGCTCCAACTATAATAATATCTACCATGCTTCATTACATTTCTTATACTTCTTTATATAATACTATTCACCTCCTAAGAACATTCTAGAGAAGGAACCTTCTAGTAAGCCTTCTTACAATAGTTGTGTTCACACTACTACATAGGTCTTATTTGCTAGTGATGACCTTTATTACATAGAAATACATAATCATCTATGAATTTTTATTCCCCTTGGGTATCTCCCTAGGTACCCCATATTGCCCTCTAGGTACATTATTTTCCATCCACCTTAGAAAAGTGTTTTCCTCACTGATTTTTGTGAGGAAGTACAACCATATACCAACTATTGGTGTGATTTTGCAGCAAGGGTGAGCAAATTAGAAAAAATTGTGGTTATAACAAAGATACATGAAAATGGGGTTAGAAAACTAAAAACCCTAGTTTCCTATGAAACAAATCTAATTTAAGATATCTTCTATTTAGTAAGAATAAAATACATTCACAAGAAAATAGATATGAACAACAATAGATGCAAAGAATAAATGAAATCTCATACCCAATGAACATGACATATATGAATACACATGTGGAGATTGCTCTTGAATACTTGGATCCTTTGGCGGCCTCTCCTTAGGAGGGTCCTTTTCTTCCCAAAGTGTTTGGTTGTGGTTTCTGCTCCTTTCCTCCTTTGGATGTAGATGATTGCAATAGTGATGGCACAAGAAAATGATACAATGAGGAAAAAAGAGAGAAACATGAGAGAGAGGGTGCAAATGGATGGATGATAACTAGTGTAAGGTGTACTCTCAATGTGTCTAACCATGAAAATGGATAAAACCTCTTGAATTTATAAGAAAAATAGTGTTTATATTTAATAGGGTCAAAACAATAAAATCAATTTATTTGGCCAAATCAAATTTAACCATTACTTGATTATTTTTCTTTTTTTTGGATAAGTTCAACAGGAAAAATTCATAAAAGTATTTTATAACTTTTATTGAATGAAAATGACTTTAGGAAAAGTGGTTTCCTAAGTTATTTTAGTGGAAATGATGGAAAATTGGGTGTAAACATGGGATAACCGTACTATACATGGTGTATTTTGGTAAGCCTAGTAGTTTGGTATATGTGAGCAACTTTTGGGTGACATCAGATGCCCCCTAATGTATGAGGTTAGGAGCACATTGTACGATTGAAATACAATATAGTTATGTTTTACCAATGGATGAGACTATTGAGGAGGAAGAGCTATGCCACGGGAACCCGAACCAACCTTAGGGGATGCCAATAAATATCACTTGTCAACAAGAGGGTAAAAAGGTGTGAAAGTGCATGATATCAATAAGGAAGAGGTAGTCATAACCATACTCGTCAAGACAACTCATGATATAAATAGTAATAATGTGCCCAACATGAAAGGGATGAAATGTTGAGACAACATGAGGTCTCAAGTGCAATATAATAACATAATCAATTTCATATACAAATGTCATTGAACTAGGTACACAAGAACTGATGTGCCCCATGCCATGTGGGGGGGATGGAATAAACCTGAGAAGTCATGCTGAAAAAGAATGGGGCTCCAAAGATTTGACATGAGCTAACTAGACAGAATATCAAACTAAGGTCTCTAAGAACGATAGAACCAAGCCAATCAAATCTGAGGAACTACATATGAGGCAAGATCATGGATGTATGTATGAATATTAACAATGCGATGATGAGTTGGAGTCAAGCACATGATATATTAACAAGTCTGAGAGTAATGATGACTCTCTTAACATGGTCCAAGGTAACCCATCTAGAAGGTGGGAAGGTACCATTGTACATAGGACTAAGCCCTAAAATGAAGTTGTTGATATCAATAGGGGGAAGTCCACTAGTAACTAAGAATAAAAGTGTGTCTTTATGTCTAGTATCCGAGGTACAATAGGAGGATTAATATCTCTAGAAGGAACTGTTGATATCGGAAAACCTTAAGGGAAAACCCCTCTTGAGGTTTGCTGCATCTCACACATTTTGGGGAAATTGGTACAATCAACTAGATCACTGATAGAGACTAAAACCAACTATGGATGGGAAGGAAATGAGAGGTGGACTCAATACTTTCCTTTTTTAAATCATAAATGCAGGGAAGACATGGTAGCGACTGAAAATATTCCATGGGAAACAATCGATTATTAGGCACAAGTATTTTCAAGGACATATTAGTGGGACCATGAGGACAACTAAAGGTCAAAGTCGGGAAACATGTGATGGGTACGACTCACAAAGGTGCTGACAATATGTAATAGGAAACAATGTGGAACTGAACAGACTCCATGGGACACAAAGGTGACTCACCTCAGATGCTATGAACAAGGAAAAAACATGGATGTTTCCAAAGAATGAACCAAGTATAGGAGAAGTATAAGGCCCTCTTGATAATGCCAAAGGGGTTGGTAGGTGTTGAAGGTAATATTTGTAATATCCAAATAGAGGATAGAACAAATCAAACTTGTGTGTGGAGAGATTGATTCACTGATAGAGACTGAAACCAACTATGGATGGGAAGGAAATGAGAGGTGGACTCAATACTTTCCTTTTTTAAAGCATAAATGCAGGGAAGACATGGTAGCGACTGAAAATATTCCATGGGAAACAATCGATTATTAGGCACAAGTATTTTCAAGGACATATTAGTGGGACCATCAGGACAACTAAAGGTCAAAGTCGGGAAACATGTGATGGGTACGACTCACAAAGGTGCTGACAATATGTAATAGGAAACAATGTGGAACTGAACAGACTCCATGGGACACAAAGGTGACTCACCTCAGATGCTATGAACAACGAAAAAACATGGACGTTTCCAAAGAATGAACCAAGTATAGGAGAAGTATAAGGCCCTCTTGATAATGCCAAAGGGGTTGGTAGGTGTTGAAGGTAATATTTTTAATATCCAAATAGAGGATAGAACAAATCAAACTTGTGTGTGGAGAGATTGATTCAGATTATGGATCTAGATTATGTTGAGAACATAATGAGAAAAAATTGAAAATATAACAGAGAACATAGAAATACATTGAAACCAAACTTCTATTAATGAATAAAATAATATTGTAGAACAAAAAATGGCTAGAGTGGTGGGAGCTTATCTCTAAACTGAAAGAGATGTCAACTACACTCATTCATAATAAGCCTTACATCACACTTCATTTTCCTCCTTAAAGTACCCCCTTCACCTTTATTATATATGATAGAGTGAGAGGAGAATAAGTTCCATGATGCATGTGAGATAAATTGGTCTAAGTTTACAAAATGTCATAGGCATGTAAAACATTAGGACCTCTCGGGCAATCACCTATCCTACTACTACTCCACTCCAAGCATGCTTAACTATGGAGTTCTAATGGGATATGACACATTAACGTTATAGGAATCTACATAATACCATTAGGAAATCATTACATGATTATTGTAATTAACAAATGTAGATGGCGTTACATTACATTCCTCATCAAAAGGGTGAATATCATGGCTTACCAAAACCATAGGCTCAAAAATGTTGATTCAATGGAAAAGGTGGATGGCCATTGAGATCCACTAGGATCAATCCTCCCCCCTTAGGAATAAATGGTCCCCGTTGCATCAAATTCCGTCAAGATATGGGGAAACTTTTGTTGAATCTGAACCTTGGTGAGTTTCTTTTCTTGTTGAAGTAGTTTTCTTGTTTTAATTGCCATTATCATGTTGAAGGATGTCGTGAACTTATTTTTGGAGGTGTTGGATCTGTTCAACAAATATAGTTGCATGATCTGCCTTAGTATGAGTGTGGGAGGACTCTATCAGTGAAGATGAAACATGAAGAGCTATATTAATGGGGGCTAATGGTTGGAACCCCAAGCACACCTAAAAAGGGTCGTGGCCAATGTATCTATAAAAGGATCTATTATATGTATGCTAAACATATCAAAGACTCTCATTCTTTGGAAGGAGTGTCTATATATTGGACCATTTGGTAAGGGAGAACTAGGCACCAAGTCAATGCAATGATTGACTTGGTAGTGCGAGGAACCCCCATGGGTGAAAATATATCTTTGTGCTTCTATACAATATTGTCAACCTGCTTCTATTTTATAGAAAGGTCTTGGTATGAGGTTGTGGTGATCATAGTGACCTTCTATTCACCTTTTGACTGGATCATGAAGAGGGAAAACATTATGGTCTAAGATATTACTTTGTGGTACTATTTTGTCGAGATTAATTAAATGGAAGTATGCCTAACCTCCTCTCGTATCTTATAGAGCTGACCCCCCAGAGTAACAATGAAACTATGAGGACGAGACTCATAAATAGTGTGATGTTTCCACATATATGGTTGTCCTAAAATAACATCATAGGTTTCAAGTGGAGAAACATCACACAATACCTCATCTTTGAAGGGCTTGATGTCATAGGGTAGGCGACATTGTTGGCTAACACAGATGTCTCATCCCCTTCTCAACTATCCAATGGTATACGGTTGTGGGTGTGGCATTATAACCAAATTCATTCTTTTTATGACCTCGTCTAAGATCAAGTTCTTATGACTCCCACTGTCAACAATGAAATGTAGTGGGATACCCTTCACCCACATCTGTGAATTAAAGATGAGCTCCCCCTCCTAAGGCTCATCTAGTTCTTCTAGTTGGATTGTTCTGGTCGTGATGATAGCGATGGGTTATGCATTGATGATCATTTTTTCTTTATTGTGCTTTGAATCAGTGTCCAAGTTAGGTTCCGATTCATTTTCTTTGAGCTCGGCCACTAATTATTGTTTTGAGAAACATTCATCGATGTTGTTCAATGTATTTTGTGGAACTCACACCACTTTTCAGTGTCCTTCTTCCACTTCCCATCACCCTTCTTAGCCGATGATTTGGAATTATTTTCTTGATATTGAATCTCCTTGGTTTTTCCTTCATTTCAGTTTCATTTGCTATGATTCTATTGTGGTGTATCTATAAACTCGAACTCCTTCTTGAATTTCTACATGATTTTGATTACATATGGATAAGAAACTCCCAGTGAGGATATTTCCTAGAAATCCATCTATGTTTGGATGTACCTATGTAGGGAACTAGAGTACTTCAAAACCAGGTGCCACTCATATTCTATGATACCCAAATTTGAGTGTAAATTATGGAAGATGTTAGTGTACTTTGACACTAGCTTGTCTCTTTCCTAACGCAGAAAATCCCATATCATACATTGTTATGATAACTTCCAATAGGGTAGAAATCCTCCCTAAGAGCATCCACAAAGGCTTCACAGGTGGTTTCTCTCCCAAATGGAATAGATTCATCCATGATGTACCTCTCCCAATAACCTTCTCACCAAGCTTTGACATGGGGAAGGGATTTAAGGAATGCGAAGGTGATCTTTTCATCGTCAGAAAAAATTGTAACAGAGTAATAACCTTCTAGCAAATTCAACCATTTTTCTAGAGCATTTGCAACTATATTGCTTTCAAATAAGGGGATATAAAAGTTGATTTGTACCTTGAAGGGTTTCATACCTCTGAAATGGTTGCTTGTTGAGTATGCTTCGACTTCCATTAGTAGTCATTGTAGCATATAAGAAAATTTGTTCATCATCTCATTCCTCTGTCGCACGAGGGATTTTTCGAGAAACATCTTGAAAGGATCTCATGGTTTGTCATATTTTTTTTCTTCCACCATGGGAGGTCACTTGGGCTGGAAAGATTGGTCATCCCCAAGAGAAACTAGCTCAAGACCCAACTCTCTATACCCTAACCTTGTCGGGGACATGGAAAGATAAATAACAAGGAGCATATTACTCTGATACCATTGATCTATATTATGCATCCATATTATGTTGATAATGAAATGATATACAAATGAAAATATAACCTGGAACACAAAAATACAGTGAAACCCAACTTCTATTAATGAATAACAAAATATTGTAGAACACAAAATTGCTAGAATGGTGGTAGCTTATATTTGAAGAGAAAGAGATGCTAGCTACACTTATTCATAATAAGCATTGCATCACACTCCATTTTCCTCCATAAAGGACCTCCTTCACCTTTATTATATATGAGAGAGTGAGAGGACAATAATTACCATGATGCACGTGGGATAAATTGGTCTAAGTTTACAAAATTCCATAGGCATGTAAAACACTAGGACTTCTCGGTTGGTCACCCATCTCAACACTACTCTAGCCCAAGTGTTCTTAACTGCATATTTCTAATGGGATACGATGCATTAATGATATAGACATGTACATAAGACCATTAGAAAATTATTATATGATGATTGTAATTAACAAATGGAGATTTAATTACAATGCATTCCTTTTCAAAAGGGTGAATATCATGGTTTATCAAAACTACAAGCTCGAAAATGTTGATACAGTAGAAAAGGTGGATGGCCACCAAGATCCTCTTGGATTAGATACATAGTATATGATTGGTATCCATATGGGGGAGACCAACCAGAAAGTGAAGAAACTCTTCTGATAAAGAAGATGGGGTCGGTCATGAGGTAAAGGTAATATTTATAATATCCTAATGGAGGGTAGAACAAATCAAACCAATATGTTGAGAGATACAATATCCAATTGGAATACCTATGGGGGGAGACCAACTGGAAAACGAAGAACATGTCCTGATAATTCCAATGGGGATGATTAGGAGGAGAAGCCAAGATTGGTTATATCCTAATGGAGGATATAACAAATGAAACTAGTTTGTCGAGAGACATAGAATCCTATTGCAATCCCTATGGGGGAGATTAAATCGAAAATGAAGAAACCCTCATGAGACAACCAATGGGGTTGGTTAGGAGGAAAAGGTAATATTTTTAATATCCTAGTGTAAGGTAGAACAAATCAAGTCAATGTACTAAGAGAAAAACAATACTCAATTGGAAGCCTTGTTGATGAGACCAACTGGAAAATGCAGAAACTCGCTTAATAATGGAAAACATGATAGTCAGGAGGATAAGTTAATATTTCTAATATCCTAATGGAGGATAGAACAAGTGAGACTAGTGTGTCTAAATATAAAAAATCCAATTGGAATCCCTATGGGGAGACTAACTGGGAATGTGGGGGAGTAACGAGGAGATAAAAGTTCCAGAAAACAACCAGGTAAAGATAATGAAAAAGTGAAAACTACAAATTAAGGTAATCAATTGTAGGGAAATTAATAACAATATCCTCAGTGGTGGGTGAATAGAGGCATAAAAATGAAGGATTGTCACTATATGGATGAAGTGGAGGGATTATGATAAGTGAAAATCCAATAAATACCAACCATAAATGGGGGATTATTGAGGGTGTGGTTGTCAACATGATGAGAATAATTACATGTGGCTCAACTCTAAGATGGAGACTAACTAGACTCCCAATCTCCAGGGGGATAGAAAAACACGGGCACCAAAATGCAGCAGGGATCACTATGTTAGGGTTCCCATGCAAGGAAGGATTTGTTACCGAGTGGATGACAAATGCATAAAATGGAGGTGTTGGTCCATCTACCCAAGTGAGGGGGTGCTATGGGAATGACAAGAAAATGCAACAAGCACAATTCAAAAGTAGGGTACAATGGGTACTTATAGAAGGGAGAAGAACCTTAGTGCTTGAAGGTGTTTGAAGCACTAGTGGATGATAAAAATGAAAAGTATGTTTGGTCATTTTAAATTTGTTTAACCATATTGCAATGCAATGCATCCTTGTGGTTATAGGTTTTGTGCACACCATAGATATATTTTTTTTTAAATAGCTCCTTTTACAAAATTCAAGCATGTTTTGGTAATTTTAAAATTAAACATACAATGTTATGCCATACAATGTTATGCCACCTGTGTTGACACATTAGAGCATATGTATATAGACATACTAGGATGGTTTTAGGTTTAGTGCACACAATGAATCAACATTTTTAAAAATAGATTGTTTTAGGAAATTTGAGAATAATTTGGTAAAA